>CAIGRT010168608.1:0-15495 GCA_903798405.1 Fraxinus platypoda | reverse complement strand
TTTCATAAATAAAAATTTAAAAAAATTAAAAAAATCTGATTTTGGTAACGTTAAACTTGTGTTCTTATTTTTGAAATAGACTAAACTTATACTCTTGAATATGTAATCTTCCCATAAATCAATTGTAAATGTTGTTGTAGAAGTAAGCCCCTGGTTTATATAGATTAGATTTTGATAAAAATTGAGGAAATATGTGGGTGAAAAGTTGTGGATCATATAAAATGTGTGGTTAAAATTAATTCTTAATTTTGACTTGAGATTAAAATCAAATTTTAATCAGAACCAAACGGGGGCTAAATAAGAATATTTTTGGCTAATTCATTATTAGAAAGAAAAATAATAAATTCCAATTCTATGTAGTATGCATTTAGTAAAGTTTTTGGCAAGCCTTTAGTAAACTATATTACGCCATGTTTATGTGATTCGTGTCATTAAATAATATATTTGAATTTGCATGCTTGAGTCAAAGAAGATGTCAATTTTCATAAATTGAGTCAAAGAAGATGTCATTTTTTTATAAATTAGTTGGCAAAGTATGACTAATTGTGATTTGAAACACTCTTAGATAGACTTTTGAATTAATTGGTTTAATTGGCATTGGGTAATTTATGGGTTCCACTAATCTAGGCTTACTCAAAAATAATATATTAATGAATTGAAAAGTTGTAAATATAGAATGTAGTCATCGCATTGGCTCGACCCGGCTCTTAAACACTCAGCTCAGCTCGATTCTAGGGGAGAGCCGAGCTTGACTTGTGTCAAAAAGTACTATTAGATTCGGTCCATTGGCTCGCGGGTCTTATGAACCGCATTGAGCCGAGCCGAACAGCCCATGCTCCCGTTCGTTTATTTTTTTAAAATAAATATTGAAATCCTCACCTTGTTTCGTGCTTGGAATCATCTACTTTAAAAGTAGACTAAGTTAAAGTTGTAAATGAATAAAATAGTACGTGTACAATTTTTTTTTCTAAAAAGACAAAAAAAAAAATTAACGCTAATTAACATTTACAAATTATGAACTAATCAATTGACTAAGTTCTTGAAATTCTTTGGCTATCAATCTATCCACCTCCCAGTCCTTTGAACATATTAAACTCTATGGTGTGTCTTCTTTAAGGTTTGATTTGTAAAAGTCTTGATCTGTAATCAAACATAACCATACCACATATAATAAAAGCATACTTTGATTCTAATGTAGATATTGGGCTGCTATGTCATAACAGAAACAATTGAATATTAACAATTGTTCGTTATCCACCACCTAAGAAAGTCAAATTTGTTCTTTCCTTCTATCTAAAATATTAAGTATGCCGCGAGCACAATACTTAATTAATTATTACAATATTCCACATTTGTCTATTTTCATACCATAGGTAAAGGAAGAAGAAGTACTAGAATGCTAAGTAACTTTAAAGAACTAAGTAACTTCATAAATCATTGTCGTCTTGTGAAGACGAACTAGACCTTGCCATAAGGGTTGTTGAACGTTCCTACCTCTCTTTTTGATGTATAACTCGTACATCTAACATAACTTTTCTCCAAACTATCATTTATAACTAGAAATACAAAAGTTAATTTATTCGAAATTCTTTTATAATATGTTTTATACTTTTTAAATTAAACCTAGAATCCATTTATATTTCCTCTCAATATTTTTGAAATTTAACCTCCATCACTACTACGATATCAGAAAAATGGGAAATGTTTTATACATATTGAAATAAGTGACAATATAATGAAAATGACTTAGAACGAGTGGACTGGTTGGATAATATACTTTTGAACATGCATTTGTAATGTCGTAAAAAACTTTCAAAAACTTTCTCACATGAAATGAAATTTTCCAATCATATTCTTGTAAATCAAATTCTAGATTGTGTGAGTACAATCTATATAATTAGTGAAATATTCATATCCTTCACAAGATTGTAGCATAACATAAGTTGAGTTTCATCTATGACCTGCATCCTTGAGTAGATGTTTTAGCAATTGGTTCATTTTCTTTACAAAAAGCATTGACTATTTATTTTCTCCTAGTAGAAATCGTAATATAATTAAGAGTGTACCTAATTTTTTCTATTTGTCTTTTTATGAATTTTAGCCCATCTTTCACAAATAAATTAAAAAATATGACAAACACAACGGATATGAAATATTATATCGAGCTAATTTATCAATTACTATTGTGTTGACCGAAGCATTTTCATATGTAAAACTACAGATTTAGTTTCATGATTAAATTCTCTAATAATGCTCATTAATGTATTAAAATTATTTTATTCCATTATGAGAAACTTCAATTACTTTAAATGCCAATACTTTTATGTACTATTCATTATCTATCTATGTAGTGTGTAATAAATATCACTTACGCTACCTTTGTGGTTATTACCCGATCACAAGTTAGACATAAAATATCGATATGTTTATTTAATTCACTTATTATTCGAGCTTTTTTATTGTATAAATTAATAGTATCTGAATGAAGAGTTTCTAGAATAGGATTTGTACCTGGTTGGAGATATTTTTGTATGAAGTTGATAAAGTGAACGCATTTCACTGTGTGCTGAACGAAAACTCACCACTAGATATGAACATTGCATACCTTAACGAATTGCTTCTTATGAAGAGACTTAGTTGTTAAGATCATAATTAGAAATTGTACCACCAAGAGAATCTAGGGCCGATTAGTTTCCACACATCCGTGTTCGATTAAACATTTTTTATGGTGTCTATTTAGAGGGATCGTGCCAATACCCTTTTACCAAGCTAAACTTTCTTTCCAATATTTTACAATGTAATTTGTGCTCTAACTTTCCACTTACTACTGCATCCATGGCTACCAATTTGAAGTTTTCCCAACACTTAGCACTTTGTTTCCTCTTTACGGCTTGACCTATTGTCACTCTTTCATCTTCTTCAATATCATCCAAATCAATTGGATTCATGCTCTCATTACCATCATCCAAATCATCATGAATTGGAGCATCATTTAGATAGCTAAAATCGTGATCTAATGACAGTGTCGTTCATAGAGTCTTGGAGGTGCCAAACATTTGGTTGAATTCACTAGTTTTCAACAATCTGCTTTAATTCATTTAGAATAATGAAAAAAAAAAGAGGTAGAATAATATAATTCATACGAGAATAGAATAGAAATGATTCAAATAAGTAAATTTAGAGACAGTAAAACTCAAGATTGAACAGTGAAAGAGCTAATATAAAGATTGATATAGGATAACACCAATAATGATCTACGATGGCCACAAGGTAAGGACTACTTGATCGGCATACTACGTAGAGCACCTCATGTGAGACCGACTACCACCATGAAGCCCTCTAAGCTCACATGAGCCCTCTACCACTACAGGTTGCCTATCCCCACAAGGTTGTCGACTACTATGAGGCCCTCTGCGTTCACATGAGCCATCTACCACTACATGCTGACTACCACCACGAGGCCGCCGACTACTACGAGGCACTCTACGTTCACATGGGCCGTCTACCATTACAGGTCGTCTGCCACTATGAAGCCAACACCACACTTAACCCAAAAAATGGTCATGAATCAAACGGGAACCGCTCAACGGCAATTATGGTTACAACCAACCGCTGAAGAAGTGGAGATCATCCTTTCAGAACGTGGAGGGGGAGGAGGAAGGAGTTACGTGGGACACGTGGCATCAATAACCACTGAACAGGTACGTTGCATCAGGGGCCTATAAATACCTCTGAGATGGGAAAGGTATGAACTGAGGAACCAGAACTATTTGAATATCAATTACATTTCCTATTTTCCAAAACTCTTTACTGATTCTCACGCTGGAGGTACAATGGGGAAGAAGCCCCAACCTCATTTTGCAGGTAACGTTTGTCTATCGGAGCAGCTGGAACACCCTACACTTCAAGAAGAATGCGGAAGTCAATCTCGTTACAATCCCATTGGCGTCGTCTGTGGAAAACCATTGAACAAAAAAAGTTATGTCAAGGAGACGGACTAGGAATGAAACGCGCATGGTCGAGAATATGGCAGAGACGAAGTTGGAGTCTGTAAAGGGGTCACGACCCTCTAACGCTGTTCGCAGTACGTAACGCAGAGCCAATTCAGTGTCCTAGAAAAACAATTGGCAGTCATGATGACCCTTTTGCAGAGTCTAACACAGAAAGTCGCAGCCCCACCATAGAACCCGCCGGAGGCCGTATGCGAGCAACCTCCCCAAGTGGCGCAAACGGTTATCCCACCTGTTACTTAGCCATCAGTAGGAGACTTGGGGGCTACAGGGGTTGCGGTTCTGCAGATTCCCCGACCATGATAGACTTGGATAGAAAGATAGAGGAGATGATGGCCCAAAAGATAGATGATGCATTAACCAAGATGAAGGACAGGCGTAGGCAAATGGTTTCTGAGGAAGATCCTTTTGCACCTGGAATCATGGTGGTTCCCTAACCGAAAGGCTTCAAACAGTCGATGATAGAAGCATACGATGGAGTCACATATCCATTTGACTACTTGCTGACTTTCGTTGATTTAATGAAGCTCTATTTAGCCCTGACCGCAGTGATGTGCCGGTCCTTTCCCCCGACACTCAAGATAGAGGCTAGAGACTGGGTGGCCACCTTGGTACCTCGGTCTATAAAGACTTTTGATGAGCTCTCCAGAGTTTTGTGGCGTATTTTATGAGTAGCAAAAGAAAGCGGAAGATGACAATTTGATTGATGCAAGTTGTACAAGAGAAAGATGAATATTTGCAGGAGTACTTAGTGAGGTTCAGTCGGGCGACACTTGGCATAAAGGACTTTCAAATGTCTGCAGTGATAATGGCGTCAATGAATGGGACGCGAAATCGAAAATCTAAACTCGTCTCGATTGCTTTTCCACTAGGCTTTTTCTCGCATTTGCTTTTATCATAAAATATCTAACTAACCGCTTATAGTACATTTCATTTAAATCTAGTAATTTTCATATCAAATTTGACAACTCATTAATCGATCTTGTCCTATTCTAATCTTTAACTTGAAAAGAAAATGACAATTATTGAACTCGATCTCGACATCATGACTTCCTTTTCATATAAGAGTTTTATCTTGAAATTGTGTATTGCTAATAGTACTCGTATAAGCCAGAGGTCTCACGACTTTAGGACAATAATTTTCAGAACTCTCTTAGGGCAGCATTTCAAACTTTCTTATAACTTTGTGTTAATTTAATTTGCTATTTTAATTAATATTCTACTATACAATTACCTATTTTTCCATAACAAGATTGTCCTACTTAATAGTTAATTAAATAAATCAATAAAGATATGTTAATTTAAAATAAATAAAAATAATTCTTTATATTAATTATATCCATTATGAAAAATAGAAGTCGAGCATGTTTCATGGTATAAAAAAATGTTTGGTGTGTTGAACAAACTATATTCTTCAAAGTTACATGCAGTTCTTGTTATTTCATTATATTTTAATTTGGTTGGTTCAACGAAGATGTGTTTGTGCACATATTAGGTATCAAAGTATGACTACCTGTGATTCGGAACACGCTGAAATAGACTTTTAAACAAATTGGTTTTATTTGATTTGGTACGTTATGATTTCCACTAATCTTGGCTATATTAGAAACAATCTATTGGTGGAAAAAGCACATAAGTTTTAAGAAGTATAATAGTAGAAAGAGAATACCATCCATTAAAGGAAAATAATGTAACTAGAAGCAAGGACGAATTCATGATCTGAATTTTTTTTTAAGTCGGATTAATATGTAAAAAAAAAGTCCACATAAAAAAAAATGTACGAAGCAAAATTTTAAATGGATTGTGTTAAGGGATAGAATCTCACGTCGAATAAAGATGTAAACATAAACCAACTTATAAAGAATCGGGTTACTTCTCTTAATAAGGTTGACCTTTTAAGATAGAACCACAATTTTTAACATGGTATCAGAGCCCATTAAGCTCTAACGAGCAATTCGATCCGGTTAAGACTCCAAAAGTGAGCATACAGATTTCAAGATTGGTCTACTCAAACGAACCACCATCTTGCTAGGGCATGCTAAGGGATAGAATCTCAAATCGAATAAAGATGTAAACATAAACCAACTTATAAAGAATTGGATTACTCCTCTTAATAAGGTTGACCTTTTAAGATGGAATCCCAATTCTTAACAGGTTGGCCCCCTATATCAGCCACTGATGGTATGTGTCGGCCTGATAAATTTTACAATACTAACTTCTAACTTGACGTGCCAAGAAAATAGTAAATTTACTTAGTTAGACAATGAGGGTTTATTTACTTTTCATTGATTTTTCTTTCTTCCTTTTTTTTAATTCTTGAGAAATAGTAAATTTCTCAATTAAGAAGAGGAAAATGTCATAAAGTTGCATTAGTCATGCTTTATTTAAAAAAGTAGAAATCATGTAACTAACTTTGATTTTACTATAGAAATTCAAATATCTATAGTCATTAACAAGATTAATAAAGACTGATAAAGAGTACCGTAATAATAATTAAGTGTTTTAGGTGGCTAAAGTTAATTACTATCGATTTTCTAATATAGGTTCTTGTTTGAAAAGTTCTTGAATTAGGTGGGTTCAAGAAAATTGACTTTTTACATTTTAATAAGTAATTAACAAAAATAATTAAATAGATTGAGTCAATAGACGCCACAAAAATACAAAAAAAAAAAAATTTACTTGATCATCACTCCACATTGAGGAATACAAACATAGAAATTGCATAGAATTAATGAGAAAATATTGCAGTCCACATTGACTGCAAAGAAATTGGACGATTTCATATGGAGTGTGATCAATTTATTAAATATTAAGAGCATAGAGAATAATATAGTGGGAGACCATTCGATTGGTTATTGTACAATGTTGGATCCAAGTCCATGCCATGAATTGGTTCCCAAACCATACCTCGAACGTACAAACAATTTGTTACAAGTAATTATGTAAAATAATTTAACTGTAATAAACTATCGTCATTGAAAATATTTAAATATTACCAAGGAACCATTGGTCTCAAGCAATGGAAGGTAGCTTGACAACCAAAGGCTGAGAAATCTTTATGATGACTATGGAATCTAGAAACAATTCTCAAGCCCTTATCATTTTGCAAGTAAATGGTCAAGTCGAAGCGGTCTATGAAATTATCAAGTATGCTCTGAAGAGAAAACTTAATGCCTTAAAAGGAGCTTGGATTGACGAGCTCCACAGTGTGTTGTGGGCATACCACACTACCAATTGAACGGCTACAGGTGAAACCCCATTTTCCATGACCTATGGTGCAAGTCAAGATTTGAATCCCCTCTCCTCGACGTATCTTGTTTAATGAAATATTGAATGATGCAGAGAGGTAGGGTGAGCTCAACCTTTTGGACGAAGCTAGGGATCATTCTCAGAAGAGGCTCTCCACTTACTTGAGGAAAATGGCCAGTTACTACAATACAAGGCAATGAAGAAATTCTTCGAGATCGACAACCTCGAGCCTAGAAAAAAAATTCCGATGACGAAAGAAAGTTGGTTCAGGCATCCTCTGTCCATACTGGGAGGACCCATACCGAATTACCTTCGAGATCATCAACAATGATTTATAATAGCTTCTTATTCAAAGAGCACTCTTGGGCTCAGAATTTATCACAATTACTAGTTATTATCTATACTCCTCGATTCGACAATTTATCATAATTGCTTGATTAATTAATTATATCCGATTCACTGGAAATTTATCATAATTGTTGGATTGTGTATTTCTCAAACCGGCAATTTATTGCAATTGTTTGATTAAGTTTATCATTTGGTCCGAGGTTAAGTAATTTGCTTGGTTGTTTACCCCCTTTGGGCTCGACGGTCAACGCGTTATTGCACGATATCAACAAAAACAACAGAAGTATAAATCAAAAGCAATGCTTTTCCGTAACTGAATTAATTACAAATGAAGGAAATAACACAAGTCTTAAACCACTTCACTGGGTAGGCACGGAATGAGACAACCAAGAACTGACAGGCGGGTCGATAGCTTGAAATTCTTAGATTCGAGGATGAAAGGTGTAATAATAAGGTGAAATGTGTTCTTTTTAGCATTTTGAAAAATTGTTTTGAAAACACCCAAAACGCGTTTTGAAAATTTTGACTTGATTATAACTGAAAACACTCAAAACGACAAATTTGTCATTTTAGATTTTCTTTGTAAATTTTTAATTTGTTTTCAAAAACGCGTTTTCGAAAATAGGAAAGAGAACGCGTTTTCACTGTTTTGGAAAATCGAAAACAGAAAACGGCTTGAAAATGGTAAAGATAACGTACCCATAATTTCCGGGCTTATTCTATCATTTGTGATTACTGAAAACACTCAAAACGACAAATTTGTCATTTTAGATTTTCTTTGTAAATTTTTAATTTGTTTTCAAAAACGCGTTTTCGAAAATAGGAAAGAGAACGCGTCTTACCAAATCTTTATCTCATTGACCATTAAACTTTAAAAAAGTTTCTAATGGTTATCAAACTTATCATATCGTTCTCTTATCCATCATTCAATAATTCACTGTTAAAAAATTCAATTGACCGCGACATGACAAACAAAAGCAATGACGGGCCACATTATTGTCATTAGTTGATGCAAAAAAGCAATAAAGATAATACTAAATAAAAATGCAGATAAACAGAAGAAACATGCAAAGGTTTTCAACTAAATTTTTTGTAAGCGCTTTTAATAGATGGAATGGCATTTTTTATGCTATGTCGTAAACTAACGACAACAATGTATTATATCAATGTTTCTATTTGTCACGTCCAATGAGAACGTCGAATTTTTAGCGAAAGTTATTGTGTGATGAATGATATAACGACTCGATAAGTTAGGTCACCATACTAAAGCTTCTAAAGCTTTCAAATATTCAGTTTAATATCTCTTTTTATCTTTGTATTTCTACTTTAACGTTGAATGCATACGTAACGGATGATTATGAATATTGACTAAAATTTGTTTTGGGGGAATTGCAAAAGCAAAACAAAAAGTAGTGTAATTTCTCAATTTCGTAGGCGCGTAATCTTCCTGTGCGGCGTCAGGCGTGTTTTTTGGAAAGATGATCATCATATAATGTCCCACCACATCCCACACTTTCCATCTTCACGCCTATATAAACCCCAAGTGCAAGCCCTTCTTTTCCATCAAAAATTGGTTTTGATTTAACAAAGAGAAGAATTGGCAGTTGACAAATAATAGAACGAAAAGAGTGAAAACATAATCAAATTATGTCTTTTGCTGTAGCGGCAGCATCAAGCTCTCAGATGTTTACTCCATCCTCAAATAGATTATCGCCGATTTTCTGCAAGCCCGCCACCTCACCTCCACCGCTGTCTCTTTCGCCGTTGCCCTTTGCTATCAAAAAACCATTGAACAATAAAGATGAAGATGAAGGAGAAGATGGATTATCGAAGGTGATGGTTTTGAAGCGGAAACGGCCGGCGAGGATTGAGATTCCGGTGTTGAATATGAGTTTGGATAATATTAAGACGCACGAGGATAAGGATGTTGATATGTTGAGTGAGATGGAGGTGGAAGGGGAAGGGTATTCGGTTTACTGTAAGAGAGGGAAAAGAGGTGGAGTTATGGAGGATCGATATTCTGTTATTCTGGATCTTCAAGGGGATTCTAAACAGGTGTGTTCTTATTACTATTTCATATTAAAAATCTCCAATTTCGTAATGCAAAATGACTAAAGCGTCTGTTATGAATGAAGGCTTTCTTTGGTGTATATGATGGACATGGAGGAGCAGGAGCTGCAAAATTTGTGGCTAAGAATTTAGACAGGAACATTATGAACGAAGTGGGAAAAAGAACCCAAGAAGGAGGGATTGAAGAGGCGGTGAAAGAGGGGTACCTCTCCACGGATGTAGAGTTTTTGAAGGAAAATATCCGAGGTGGGACATGCTGCGTGACAGCAATTGTACATGAAGGCAATCTCGTTGTCTCCAATGCTGGAGATTGTCGTGCTGTTATGAGCCGACAAGGGGTTGCAAAGGTCCTCACCGTTGATCACAGACCTTCGCAAAAACATGAAAGAAATAGGATAGAGAATCTGGTGAGAATTCTGGTGTTTATTGGTTTTCAAAAGCAATTGCTTGAGCCCAATTGAAATCAAAATGGAAATTATTTCTTGTTTTTTATTGATTTTACATTTTCTATTTCAGGGCGGTTATGTTGATTGTTGCCATGGTGTTTGGAGAGTACATGGATCTCTTGCCGTTTCAAGAGCAATTGGAGATGGCCATCTTAAAGAATGGGTAATAGCTGAGCCGACCACTGAAGCACTCAGGATTACAGAAGAGTGCGAGTTTTTGATCCTCGCCTCAGACGGACTTTGGGATAAGGTAATATACGAAATTGCGTTGAGCTCATCATAGTCATCCATATTGTTGAAGATAGTACGCTAAAAATTCAATTTACTTCCTTGCAGGTTAGCAATCAGGAAGCAGTAGATGTAGTTCATCCTTTATGCTTGGGCATTGACAAGCCAGAACCATTTTCTGCTTGCAAAAAGCTCGTGGATTTGTCACAGTCGAGAGGATCTTCTGACGACATTACCGTTATGGTGATCCTTCTAAGTCGCTTCATTCAGTGACTCGTATGCTAGGAGTAACTTAATATAGAAGTATATGGCACCTACAAGTGTATATTTTGGAAAGATGCATAGCCTTGGATGAAAAATCAGAAAACAGCTAGTGACATCGAATAATTCTTGTATGCATTCTGTGTTGTGTGATTCTCTGATCACAAAAAGAGAAGATAAAAGAAGAAAAACAATTTTATTTCTATCGAGAATAGAATTTACAATAAAGTTTTACAAACTCTCAACAAAACCTCATAAATCTCTCTCTAATCTCTCTTTTTCTATCTTCACCGTTGGTTAATTCTCTGCAAATGCATCCCCTATTTANATATTGCGGCCTAATGGAGAAGCCTTCCTCTTTAAGTAAGAGAGTTTCAATTCAAGTTTTCTTCTTGCATAGAGAAGCCTTCCTCAGTAAGTAAGAGAGTTTCAAGTCAAGTTTTCTTCTTACATGGAAAAGCCTTCCTTATTAAGTAAGAGAGTTTCAATAATTGTGGCTGGTATTGCAGCTGGACATATCATTCTGTTGGCCATTACAAGTGCCAGAAGTGTAGGAAACTCACTAGTAGCAAGAAACGGGCGACGAAGATTTTGGTATTCTGTAAATGTTATCGTAAGGACCGACGATGTTCCTAACTGTCAATCAATCAAACAGGATTTCAATATTTATAAGAGTTTATGCCTTGTTCAACTTTATGGCTGCTAATTTGTTGGTTAATTTTGTTTATTAACTGAATAGGTCTACATGGACCAAAAGCAAAACAGAAAGGGGATACCACACCCAAGAACTTGTATTAAGTCTTTAAGAATTCCAAATTGATAACTTTGTCTTTTGGGCAAACATTTTTTTTCTTTTTTTTTTTTTTCACTTTTGTCGAAATCATTATTTGATTGACTGGACTCGAGGATCTTAAGGAAGAGAGGCGTACAAAAATTTGTAAATTGTTATTATATATACCGATAAAATTTAATTCTTAACTAGTCGTATTTGGGTTAAATACTTTTGTAAATTGTTATTTTATATACTTATAAAATTTAATTTTAGTCCTTGTTTGACAATCATTATTTTAAAACTCTTTAATTCTCACTCATTTTCAACTATGCATTTACATAATAAAATATTTTGCACTTAAACTCAATTTTTCTCACACATTATCTAAAATGTCACTATTCAAAACTCTATTTTCTCAAAATAATATTCATCAAACATGGACTTAATAAGTAGACTTTGACTTGAATAATATTTATTTGTAATCTCTATGTTGATATTTACGTTATTTTGCCCTCTTATACTTGAACTTCCTACTATTTTAGTATTTTTACATAATTATATTCAATTTTTCATAACATGGGCCCAAACTTGTGTCTGTATGAAATATAGACTAGATCGTACTAGATTATAAGTGAGATGCTGAACCTAATTGACAGACAGAGACAATTTTTCAGTTCGAGCCCCCCTTTATTCACTCTTCATGCCTTCATATATGCTAATGGATTCGAACTTGTTGTCCTAATCATGTCAAGATACAATGTTTCGAGATGAACGTGATACCTAGGCCATAAGCATGTATACCAGGCATTCATGTCATCTTCTTGATTGGTTTGTTTGGGTGATGCTGCTGTCAAGGAGTAGCACAATATGAAAGTTCTTTTGACAAAGTAAAGGAAAATCCTCAACTGATTCGATGTGAATTTTAGATGGAGTCCATTCTTTTTCCTTTACCTTTTAATTCTTGTGAATATTCCCATTTTTACTCTCCAACTCTCTTTGCCTTTCATTTTTACTAAAGATTCTTCTTCTTCTTCTTCTTCTTCTTGACATCACCCATTAGAATTTTTGAGGTGCCTCATCTTCATTTTTACCTCACATCCCTTTTTACCTTTTTCTCAACAAGTTTTTTATTTTTCAAAGAGAGAATGACTTCGAACATGTCGTGCTTGCAGTTCTAAGGAATAGTTAAAAAGAGTATGTAATGCGAACCCAACCAAGAATATATCTTGGAAACCCACGAACAAGTTGAACCAACCCAAGAAAGCTAGAAATCACGTCTCGCAAGAACAACTCGACCCGTTATTCGACCCGTACCAAGAACCAAGATCACGCATTAGAGATCTGACCCGTTGATTACCCGGAACAAAAATCGTGAAATGGGAACGCCACAAAAGGACTGCGATCGCCTTTTGATAAGTTCAATTAGATCTTTAAACCACCAAGAACATTGGAGGAATAAATCTCACTAAATTTATATTCAATCTCAAAAATAATGTCAAAGTTGTTTTACAATGAAAATAAAGAGAAGTACTTATATGAAACACTTCTAAACCTAGCTTGCACGAAAATAGAGTCCAAATATATCAAAAAATGCTAAAATATAGAGTTTTAAGGAAACTAAGAAGGTTCCAAAAAAATAAAAATATCGCGCCAGAATTATCCTATGCGACTGCATAGTGTAATTCACTGCGGTCGCATAGGAGGAATGGTTTTCCTCCTTTTGCTCTCGGGAAGGTTCTATGCGACCACACGGGATTTTGAACTATGCGGTTGCATAGTTCATGTTTTCCTCCTCCGCATTGTGTTCTCGTTTTCAATGCCTTCCAACCCTTTCTGGTCTTCGACTCCTTCTCGAGACTTGTCAATTGGCTTATCAACTTCAACTTCATGAACTCCATTGCTCGAGCTATGGTTTGCAGCATTATCAACCCGAAACAATCTCGAACGCCCCCTTAGCTCCTTGTCAATGAACTTTGAATCCCCATCCACTTGAAGCCTAGTCAAGATCATATCATCCCCTCTCTCTTCAAAGGATTCGACCTCGAATCCGATCCTGCACCAAACGAAGCAACATTAGAAACCTAAAAAATGACAACATTTATGAACTTACCCAAAAGAATCACGCCGTATCCAACGATCTTGCTCATAACAATGGGTTGGAAATGGCCTTCTCCTCCAGGATATAGTATTGACCTCCGTTGAATTCGTTTCCGCCTTGTGCAAAAGATCACCCAACTACCATCACCTGAATCATACAAGATTCGATTCCATGGCATAGTAATCACCTACCTTTCACCAAAACTACTACTAACACCAGAACATAAGATCATTGAATTGAACGCGGTTAGTAGGTTAGAAACACTTGTTAAATTGAGGCATGGAAAGGAAGTAGTAGACATTATCCCTAAACCTAACACATTCCATAAATCCAATCTATGACATGTAAGAAAATCAGGATATAAACTCAAACTCACTTGTATACAATTTCCAAGAATGCAATCTAAGTGCCTAGCATATATGAGTAATTCCGAGTGACATGCTAGGATCTCATGGTGTAATAACTGCACTTCATAAACAAGTGAAAAATTTTCCATACATGTAAGCTCATAACCTATCCTAGGTGTAAAATTTTGACATGTTACCATGACCTTGTCACGTTCATCATCCTTTGTATGTTCCCATTCATCTTCTTTGAGTTCCTGCAAAAGAGAATTATAGAAATTGGGCAAGGAACTATTAGCCCTCACCAAAGCTCTCACACTCGAATTTTCTCACATAGAGGCTCACTTTGGAATGTTCTCTCCACTCTGATTTTTCCCTCTCTTTTCACTCATGTGGCTTTACTCCTTTTTTATCATTCTCAGCCACCTTACTTTCTTCTCTCTTGCTCTCCTTTTTCCGCTCTTTATTTTTATTTTCTCGCTCACTCTTAAATTTCAGTTGGTCCTTTTGGACCTGTTGTAGTGTCAAATGTACAAGTGTAATTGTGTTTCCACCCATTACAAGGCCGTATCGATTTGTGAATCCTTCATGCTTCACTCTCCTATCATACTGCCATGGCCTTCCCAACAGTAAATGCCCCGCATGCATTGGAACCACATCACACAACAACTCATCATTGTACCTACCAATGCTGAAATTTACCAAGGCCTTCTTGGTAACCCGAATCTCTCCACAATTATTCAACCACTCCAATTTGTAATGTTGTGGATGCCTCATAAGAGATAACCCCAACTCTTCTACAAGTGTCGTGCTAACCACATTGGTACAACTCCTCCCATCTACAATCAAACTACACACCTTACCCTTAATGTGACACCTAGTGTGAAACAATTTCTCTCGTTGTTGCCCCTCTTTATCCACCTTCACTAGTGTAGTGAGAGTACGCATAGCCACTAACGACTCCGCCACCGGGTACTCCACACAAGTTTCACCCTTAAAATTCTCCAACTCAGGCATACTGTCATTCCTACTCCCATCATCCGACACAATTCCTCCATCATCTCGTAGAATCATCACCCGCCGGTTTGGACATTGTGAGCAATATGACCCGAACCCAAACATTTATAGCACTTAATATCCCTTGACCTTCCAGTTTGATTTTCAATGTTTGGTTTATTCTTATTCACCTCCTCCTTAACCTTAGGCACTCCAACATTTCCCCTAGTCTCGAACCGATCATTCCTACCACCATTCCATTTTGGTTCCATAGGAAACCTAGCTACCCCCCTTCTTTTAAGTTGTCTCTCTACCTTCATAGCCACATGCACCAAATCCTCCAACTCCACATAGTGTTGTAGCTCAACAATATTAGCTATGTCCCTATTCAAACCATTCAAGAATCTAGTTATGGTGGCTTCCCGATCTTCCGCTACATTTGCCCTAAGCATCGCCACCTCCATCTCCTTATGATAATCCTCCACAATCCTAGGCCCCTGAGAAAGAGTTTGTAATTTATGATGAAGATCCCGGTAATAATGTCCAGGTACAAACCTCTTTCGCATACAAGCCTTCAACTCAACCCACGTCTTAATTGGCCTATCCAAATTCCTCCTACGACTAGTCACCAATTGATCCCACCAAATGATAGCATAGTCAGTGAATTCTACTA
>CAIGRT010168604.1:0-19082 GCA_903798405.1 Fraxinus platypoda | reverse complement strand
CCTGCTTTGACGCCATCAGCATGCAACATTTAATGCTCAAAGAGGAAAGATAGAAAGAAAGACTAAGAGGATAAATGTTTTCGAGGGTTCTAAATACTTATAAAGTTTTGTACTAAAATCATAGAAATGAACAGGAAAAATGGAAAAATTTTGAATCTGGAAGAAGAAAGAAAAATCCCCTCACGCACTTCAACCTACCCCCTCAATCAATAATCCAAACAAAAAACTTAATCAATTCCTTTTTCATGCATTCTGTAATTTAGACTCTCCGTGAAAATAGGAATATTGGTGAAGAATAAATTGTCAATTATCAAATAAATCGGGAACTATATAAGCATTTTCCTCATACCTAGAGAATCAAATAAATATAAATCATTCAAAACTTCAATTGATCAATTATTGTTCAAATTTTGTTAAAAATCACCGTGTTTGCCTCTTCAATGGGTCGCCGGCGTCGAAGAGAGAGAAGGCAGAGACGGGCCAATGGTGCATCTCCTTCGTCGCCGGTTGCAGTGGGTCGCCGGTGTCGAGAACAGAGAAGGAAGAGACGGGTTTGGAAGAAGAGAGGAGAAAGAGATGGTTCTGAGCGTTCCGTGTTTTCCAATTTTGGGCTTTTTTCGAGCGTTTCCCGTGTTTTCTAATCTTGGGGTGTTTTGGACAGAAAACGTTCAAAACGTTAAAAATGTCATTTTCTGTTTTCAGTACAATAATTTTTTTTGTTTTCAAAAACATGTTTTCGAACATAGGAAAGAGAACGCGTTTTCACTGTTTTGAAAAATCGAAAATAGAAAACGGCTTGAAAACGGCAAAGAGAACAGGCCCTTAGTGTTTCCTTTGCTTTCAGTGTTTTTGAGTTGTGAATGACATTTTTCTCTCTCATTGTCCAGTGCTTTCTGTTTACTCGGATTTTTTTGGCATAAAGGCCGAATAAGATCGAATTTTTTCTGCAATAGCTATAAAGGGTGATTAACTTTCATTCTGGTATATTGGTTCTATCACTAATAAATCAATGAATCAAGCATTTAAACTATTTGAACTGATTGCAAAGACACCTTCAGTGTTCTGTTTAGTCCAGAAGAAAGTAGTAGGTATACACGAGAAAGTCTGCCATTAATACATACACTACGATGTTAATGTTGCAAGTAAAACTATTGTTAAAACCACAAGCATATAGTGTGAATGTGGGTGTTGATGTTGGAGCCTTTGTGTTTATAGCTTAAGAACCAGAATCTGTTTGTGGAGAAAAAATTCGAGGGCTTGATCGATAGAGGTAACTAACATTGCAAATTATTGATCCATTTTCGAGAAATTTCACAAGCAGATGGTTAGGAAAATACTTAACTTCATCCATATATACATATATGATCTTCAGTTGTAGTGCTTGCACGTATAGCGACTGAGAAAACGTTTTCGTTAATCAAACCATGGGAAGAAGGTGAAAAATCAAAAGCTGGAAACAAGTATGCCTTTCAATTCTTGAGTGTGCTCTGCTCTCTCTTTTATTCGTGAAATTAGCTAGTAGTTCTCTAAATTTTTGCACCAAATGTTATGACTTGTGAACAATGATGTTTTGGTGAGCTGAAGACTCATTTCATGCTGAAAGAACTTAGATGTTTGGCTAAAATTATTTCCAGATCTCAGAAAAAGATATCTTCCATTGGGGCTCGGGAAAACAACAAAAAAGCAAGTCTAGAAGCTGAGCTTAAAAAAATTGAGGTAATAAGTCATCCCCCTTAAGATTTTCCTCTGCTATGAATTCAAATTATGAAAATGATACTTATTTTTTTGAGAAAGTTACTTTTTGAGGAATATGTGAGCTATTAACTATAATATTAATGTTTTTCTCTTAACATTTCTGCTATTTTGTAGGAACGATATGCGACAATCGAAGATTATGATATTCTACTTTATTATTTGTTTTTTGAATTTTAGATGATTGTAGTATTTTTATTTTATTTATTAAGTTTAGATTGCTGTATATTTTAAATTTTTGGATGATTGTAATATTTTATTTTTATTTTTCGTGCTCGATGGAAATTTTATTGTGTTTGATTTTATAAGCAATGCCTTTCTGATTAATTGAGGTGCCTTATTTTCCTTAGTATGACTTTAACTTGTAAGAAAATAATTGTTTGGGATGTGAATCTTTAATTTCTTCAGTGAAAAAATTCAACTTATAAACTCAGTCTAAGTAAAAAATTGTGATTTATTCAATTTTAATTGATTGCGTTTGAATGATAAATATCATTTCATTGAAAATTTGTTTGAATTTTAAATCCATTCTTAGTAAAAAAAAAAAAATTGTGATTTATTCAATTTTAACTGATTGTGTATGAATGATAAAAATCATTTCATTGAAAATTTGTTTATTGAAATGGAAAAGTATTATTTTTATTTCAGCCAATTAAAATTTGATTTGAAAGGCAAAAATATTTTTGTGCAAAAAAAAAAAAAAAGGGGAAATCGGCTCGAATTAGCCCGAACTGGCCCGTTTCAGGTTGGGTCGGTTCTGACCACGGCCCGGTTCGGGTCGGTTTCAAAAAATATGCTATAATCGACATTTTGGGCCGGATTGGGTTTGGTTCAAAATCGAACCAGTCCGGCTCGTTGCCCAGTCCTACATGCAAACCCAAAATATTTCCTTATTTTTTATCTACATATTATCGATCATAACACTATTGCAAAATGAATTCTTTTGAAAAAAATGGGGTTCAAACAAGCCGTTGCTTCATCAACCTAGACATCTTATTGAGTTAGTTTTGAGGGAATATAACTGTCATTTAATTATTGAGTGAGCACGAATCATGTGATAATCGGTCCCACAACCGAGACTCCAATACATGGCCGCCACTTGGCAATGTAGTAAACCATGTAGTACATGGTGTAGTACATATAGTTTAATCCTTAATCGTTTGCCTTCAAATAGTGACCAATTGACATTCTCTTTATTTCTTATATTAATGTCAACATTATTTCTTAATAGCTTCCGTAAGTTTGTCATAAAAATATTTCTATTGCATTTTATGTCATTCTTTCCATACACAAGCACTTGCATGATTTTTATTTATTTTTTTATTTTTAAAACCAGCATGTAATATTCTTTTATTTTATTGTTATATTTACTATCTCAAATTTTAATAATATGTTTTTGTTTATCTATACTTTATCAAATTAACTTAGGTTTGTACTCGAATTTCGTTCCAGTCAAAGCTAAGGCCGAAATTTATATTTAATCCTTTTGCGACCAAGTGTAGATTTGAAGTTACATAATTCTAATATAATAATCTAATCGCTTTCACAAAAAAATATACTAATCTAATTGAGATATTCAATTATATTGATTTCGTATGTTTCCTTTGCTAATAAACAAATCCAAACACTTGATCCACACGTTAAAAGTTTAGAGCATGTTTGGCCATGTTTGGAACTATTATAAGTCAAAACTTATCCATTAGTAATTCATACAGTCACCGTTACATTCACAATGAATTAAAATTCATCCCAAAATTGACAACCATGCTACAAGTACAGAGAGTTTTGATAGAAAATATTTACAGACAACACTTGGCATCCTTCATTGGAAGATGGGAAAAACAAAAACAAAATAGGTGAATCACATTTCACCACGGCACCGTTGGTAAAAAAATTGCCAAAATTTTTCTGAGCTTTTCCCCCAAAATTAAAGGAGAATATGACTGTTATCTTATTGCCAGTGCTACATAGTGTGCTGATAAATAATCATGGCTTATAAATAACATTTAGTAGGGGTGGGTGTGGGTTGGGTTGAGTCGGTTTTTGTCCCAACCCAAACCCAACCCAACACAATCCACATAAAGATTGAAACCCAACCCAACCAAATGTCGGTCGGGCTGGGTTGGTCGGGTTGTATTAAAAAATGAAGGGCCACAGTCAACTATAATCAACACTCAAAAGGATACACACTACCTTATTTCCAGCTGTGATGTTCGAAATAGTCCAGCAAGCTTCCCTTTTCATGCTCTTCTTATGGCTACTAGTCAAGAGGTTCAGAAGAGAGGGTAGTGCATTGTAGCTGATGATATACTGTAAAAAAATATGAGACTGCTCAGCCATTACAGGTTATAACCAATCAAAATTATTGTGCACAATGATCTATAAGGATCTGCTGGGACTTCACAAGAAAACCAAAATTCAAGCAGAAAAGCAGACACACTACTGGACAGGACATTGTCATATAAGGAGCATTATTGATCGTAACAATTGAACAACTAAATGCCTAGTTTCCAGATGCCCTTAGCCAAATATCAAATATCAATAAATTTCACCACTACAGAATTCCTCCCTCATTAGCAAATAACTACTATGAACTTGTTAACACTACACACTAATAAATAGCAATAAAAAAGAAGGTTGCGCTCCACATTTAGACCCCGTTATAGAAATAAAAGTCCACTTATGCAAATTAGTGTTATATTTCATAAACAGGAATTTCAGTAAATAAGGGAGTGAATTAGCTATTCTCGATGTGTAAATATTCTCACCCACATTATCTAAAGTTTTTTGAACGATCCTCAATATAAAACTGAGATTTTTTTGTGGAAAATTTGAGAAATAAATCATGGGTTTCTATTCTCTGTTAATGAATAATCTAATTTGATGTCATAACAATTTCCCGGCAAACCAAATTTGAGTCAATCAAAAAATCTAGACATTCACAACTTATTCATAGGTTATCTCCATAATTAAATTTCAAAAACTTACTTGAGGTGTGTACACGAAAAGAGGTGTCTTCTTCAGTTGGGCGTGGTGGTTTCTTTACGACTGTGGTGGTCGCTTCGCGGCGGTGGAAGATCGGAGAAAGGTTCGAACTTTTTCGATGTTGGCAAATGTTTGATTTTACAGTTGATACTTCTTCTTCTTCATTGAATTTATAGATGATCGGAGACGAAGATGATTCCGACGGTGTTGTCTCATCATCGTGAATGGAAGAAGGTGGAGATGGAATGGAGAGGTTGGGAAGGGTTTCAAATTTGGGGGAAAATGAAAGAAGAAGGAGGGCCGATGTAAAGAGTGTTTATGTACGTCAGTAGAAGAGTGAAATTTGAGGTTTTTTTTTAATATGCGGGTTGGGCCGGGTCGTGTTTGGGCGGGTTTTTTGGTTCAACCTGCAACCCGACCCACCTTCATCACCCAAAACCCGAACCCAACCAAAAAAATGAAAAAAATCGACCCAAACCTATCGGTTCGGGTCGGGTATCCATTGGACTGTTTGTGTAGCACTCTATGTACCCCATTGCTGTGTAGGGCCGGGCCAATCACCATATGTACCTAGATATCGAGCGAGTTCATTATAAGAAAAATTACAAAATTTTATATAGAAAATCACAGTAGAACTTGTACATAAATGACACCGTTCACATGCATAATAAATACACGAGCAACAAATGAACTAAAATGATCTAAGGAAAAAGCTCAAAGTAAAGAAATTTTTTGACATATTTTTTATGTATAGTGAATGGCTTAATCTGATTCGCCTGTTTTCTTTTTATTTTTTCCTTCTTCCAATGAATGCATGCCAAGTTTTGTATGCAAATATTTTCTATACTTATAGCTAAATCTCACGATCGTGATTAACATCATTTATATAGACACTAACGGAGAGAACTCACTTATTCTAACTTTAACTAGCAATACATTTATTTTGTTTTTTAAACTTTAAGTGAAAAATTATTTAGCCAAACACGGACTTAGGGGGGCTGTCTTCTTGTATTTCCCTTGAGTAAAATGTTTCATTAATCACTCAATTTTAGATATGGTTATAATTTACTCATTGAACTTCAAGATGCTTCCAGATAGTTACTTAACTTTCAGACTTTGCACCCTATCCATCACTGACCAAATTCCGTTACCATCAATGCTGATGTGGTTGACGGAAAACACACGTGGAAGGCAAACACAAATTAAAATATGACAAATCAGATGACCTAATCCAGCTCATCACCCCACGCCCAAAACCCAAACCACATCAAACCCACCACCTTCTCCTCCACCTCCACCTCCTCCTCCGTAAGCTCGTACAATCGTTTGCTCTGAAAACTTCGAAAACAGAACATTTATAGAAAATCAACCTGAAGTTGCCTTCTCCAACAAGCTCCAAAAAGTCAACAAGAATCAAAGACATTTTTCTCGATTTTCTCATTTTCCATTTGATTTCATTTGAAGCCACTCTCTTTCTGCAATTTTGTTTATTGTCTCCATTGAAGAACTTCCTGAAATAATTTATAAGCCCTGATTGTATAGCATTCATCTAAAAGAAAATGAGTTGCCCACTGATGAAGAGGAAGAATTATTGGTTTGTGTTTCTATTTCATTTTATTTTATTTTACTTTTTGGATTCAATTTTTTAGCACCAATTAATTTCTTGGCCCTGCTATCGATTTGAAAGAACTTGGATGATTTGCCTGCGAAATCTGGGGAAAAATTCGAAATCGTGAGTTATTTGTTTGGAGTTAACTCCTTCAATTTGGAGCAAAATTAACAGAGATGTATAACTCAGGTGTTCATGAAATGGAGGTGGTGATGGTGATCGTGGTGGGTATGGGTACTTTGGACTTTCAGAAACGGGATTTCGCCAGAAAAATTCCTCATGAGCTTGAATGAAAGAAGATGAAATGGGCGGGGAGAATCATCTAATCCGCGGATGCGGCAACGATGAGTGGCGACGGCTGTGGACGGTGGCGGCGGCGAGAGGTGGTGGCTATGGAAGGTGGCGGCAGTAGGGTGGGTTGATTTAGTTTGGGTTTGGGTTTAGGTTTAGGGAGTGGGGGGGTGGAGTGGGTGGATTTGGTTTGCTAAGTTGGATTGAGTCATCCGATTTGTCAAATTTTATTTGTGATCACCTTCCACGTGTATTTCCGTCAAATACGTCAACATTAACGGTAACGAAATTTGGTCAGTGATGAATGGAGTTCAAAGTTTGAAAGTTCAGTGACCATTTGAAAGTATCTTAAAGTTCAATGTGTAAGTATGACCATACTTGAAGTTTAGTGATTGTTGAAACATTATGCTCATTTCCCTTCCAACCAGGTTTCATTCCTTCGTTAAAATCCCATCGTTCCTTTTCCGTCCACTGCTGACTGCCCCACCACCTCTTCTCCTATCCTCCCACCAACTCTTCTTCCCCAATAATCCGAATCATCTCTCATTCCACATCTTCACAGGACTAGTCAGTGACTAAACACAAGGAAAAAGGACAAAACAAAACCAAATTATTGTACTATCCAAGTTCCAATCTTTGTAAGAAAAGGAGAAAGAAAGGGATCAGTTTTCATTTTCTTCGATCTTTGTTTTTTACAATTATCATCGCCATGGGCAGCTCAGCCTCTCGTCCCCATTCTTTCATCAGTGAACAACAAAATCCCTCAATTTCTTCTTCTTCTCCTTCAATCCCTGTTTCAAGAACTCTTTCTTTGCCTACCCCTTTAGTCCACCACCCACCATTATGCAAAGGGGATTCCAATCACTTTGTTTCCCTCACCTCCACTACGTATGGTTCGATTACGCTAATCGACTCCCCAAATATCAGTTTCACCGAACAAGATTTTGGTAACTCTGAGGACTCTTTATCCCTAGACTCAGTTATCAACACTTGGGAGCTAATGGAAGGCCTTGATGATGATGGATTCAATTTCCACATCATTGACTCCCCCCGAAAACTCAGCAATACAGAGATGGATGCAAGTGAGATAGTGAAATCCTATGAGTTTGTAGAGCACGCGGAGTCTAAGCCGTTGTGGAGGCACTTATCCGAGGAATCTTTGCTAGCCAAAATGGATTCCAATGTGGTCTCCAGTTATCGAAAGGCATTGTTGGCAAAACAACGTGAATGTGGCATGTCGACAGGTATTTCTAAACCCAAAAAGATTGAAGCTTTGGAGTCCAATAATGTCAGTACTTCAGTGCCCAGTAGTACTGACTCGTGTTGTTTATCGGGTGCTGATGATAGAATTGTATTGTACTATACTACTTTAAGGGGGATTAGGAAGACTTATGAGGATTGTTGTGCGGTTCGGGTGATTTTTAGGGGCTTTAGAGTGTGTCTAGACGAAAGGGATCTTTCTATGGACTTGTCTTACAGGAATGAATTGAAGGATGCTTTAAAAGGGAAAGCAATAAGCTTGCCACAAGTGTTCATTAGGGGGAAGTATATAGGTGGTGCAGAGGAAATTAAGCAGCTTAATGATACAGGATTGTTGGCTAAGCTTGTGGAAGGTTTTCCACTTACGGATTTGGGGTTTGTTTGCGAGAGTTGTGGGGATGCAAGATTTGTGCCATGCCCAAATTGCAACGGGAGTCGGAAGGTTTATGAAGACGAACAAGGGAAATTGATGAGGTGTTTTAATTGCAACGAGAATGGTTTGATTCGGTGCACTGGCTGTTGCCCTTGAGTTCTAAATTCTCATCAAACACGAGGATTACTTGATATTAATATGCAAGGCTATTTATAGAACTTTTCTGGTAATGCAATGTATATGAATGAAGATTGTGTTTTCTTCTCACTCATTTAAATGTTTATATTGTGCAGCTGTTGTGTTTTCTAGTTCATTGCCTCTCTGCAAAAAAATTATGTGCTTGATGCTCAATCATGCAGGAATTTTAGCAGTTTGTAGATGGATTGTATTGTTTCTTCATTTCTGAATGTAAATTACTTTTTATCTGTAAAGGGAAATGTTTGATCAGAAAAAAATGCATCATATTTGTTATATGATAAGCTGGAAAATCTACCTGATTAACTTCTCGGCATTGAAATTATACCTGTTCTTATATGCTAATCTGAACCTTTAATATTTTTATCTGATAAGCTGTGCAATTGCTGTAAATGGTGATAGCGGTGCTGCTATCCTTTTTAGGATTCATTCTGTGGAGCTCAAAGCCTTAACGTTGAACTTGTAACATGCTCTTAAGGTGCTACATTTTTCTTTCTTGATATTGTTAAGTGTATTTGTCTTCTTTGTATCTTGAAGAATAGCCTAATATAGTTTTGGCGGTTGCTTTTCTATCGAAGCGATTCTTTGTTCTGAGTTGTGCCTTACATGAATGAATTATAAAGTTGCATAAAGATTCATACGTTATGGTTTAATTGTCTGATTAATGATCTGTTTAGTTGAAGAATTGAAAATCATTTCGTCCAACCAATTACACAAAATCTCAATCTGAAATTCTATAAGCAACAGGCTGAAGACTCAATTAATTTGATCCAATCCCTTTCTTTTCCTTGTTTGCTTTATATCTTGATTTTTGGCCCACGTCGGGATTTTTGAGAGCTTAAAGTTGGCATCATGCGAACTCCGGAAAACAAGGTCAGTGTTGTTTCTATACGTATTTCATTTTCTTTCTCTTCGATGTCAGTGTGTCCATTATATAGCTTCATTGACATCTTTTCTTATTGCTGCATTTTACAAAACAATAACATTTACACTGTCAACTATTATGTAAAAGTTGTTCGTCTAAGATTACTATTTATCTCTAACCTTCACTGAGAGTTGATCTACTTCAACTCTCATTTTCTTATATCCTTTTACATAAAATGGTTGGATCCAAGAATCAGATTATGCTCTCTTTTACTTTTATGCTATAATTCTGCAAAATATAATCACAATTTGAGTGAATCTGAGTCTGAATCTAGTACTGGGAGTGAGCTCGTAATCGTTACTTTGAATGAAGAATGTGCCTGACCAAGAGAACGATTAAATTCATTTCGATTATTGATATTGATGTACTTAGGATGTCAGTTTCCTTGAGGAAGAAATCAATTTGTGTACACTATTTTAAACGGATTCTCAGTGAGAAACAACACAATCTCTGATTGTTGCCTCCAAAATTTAAAGAAATTTGCCTATGCAGTTGACACAGTCACTTTTCAGACTACCACTAAGCCAAATTGACGAATTGTTCAAGCACTCAGCAAACTGACTATCAGCCATGGACCATCCTTGTGCCTGTTTTATGCCAGCGGAATATGGACTAAACTCAGCTAATGCAACAAGTTGGCATCCTTCCTTTCGTGCCTTGCCATTGACACATTCCCGCGCAAGTTGTCGAGAAACCTTACACACTATCAAGCAATCCATCAAATTTTATTTTATTTTATTTGTTCGAAATTTGATGTGATTTAAGGTAAGTTATATTCAGATATATTGAATACTTTGAAATGTAAAAGATAAGTACTTGTAGTTAAAGAATCCATTCTTTAAAAAAAAAAAAAAAAAAAAAAAATTATATTAGGTGAGAAAGATTTGTTGGATTGGGAACTGAAAGAAAGCTCGAGATCTTTTAATTCTTTTAATAATCGGGCCAATCTTTATGGATTGTAGGTTAGACACTTGAAGCCTAGCATGACCTACGCAAACTCGTAAATCAATTTTGATTTTGATTTGATATTTTAAGGAGGTGGGTCATTACTGAATCTAGACGATCCAACCCATTTTGCACCCTACAACGACTTTTTTTTTTTCGTATTGTAATTTTTTAGTACTTATCATAGTTTATACAGAATTGTAAACACAATCAAAATGATTTTGACTCACGTGACGTACTAGTTAATGCCAATTATTTTGATGTAGATAAATACTAGAGATATATGGGATTTGAAGTTAATGATTGTAAACTAATGTAGCTCATAAAAACCTTATTAAGGAAAATTTGTAACGGATGTCCCAAACTTTTGAAAAATGTACAGAACAATCCTAAACATCCTAATCTTAACACCTAAGTCCAAACAAACACTGAGGCCCGAGGGCTTCGTAGTTCCTAGTAATAGTATCATCACTGTTTTGCGTGGCAAAAATGCAGAAGCACAGAAGGGGATCATAATCTGAGAATCTGCATTCAATTAATTCGAACGTATTTTTTCGGCAAATCGTGACAGAATAGGCCCGTGTTGATTCGATTATTCTCCTCTAAATTAGAGCAAGTGGTTTGCCCTAATTAGGAATCAGGGGTTGCTTTGCTCAGGAGTCCTTATTTTGCTCAGTTGTTTCAGGTTTATCTTCTCCAAATATTTAAATTTTTGCTATTGTTCTCTCTCCCTTTACATTGAAATTACTCTAAATCAAATCTGTCATGAATTGGTAATATTAATTGTATCATCATACCCAACGGATCCTTGGAATTGATTCCACTTTGTGTATTATTTCGACTGCAATAATTTTTCCAGAATTTACTGCAAACTTTCATTCACCTGTAATAAGGCATCTTGTGTGTTCCGGCCAGAACACAAATCCAAGCAAATTGTTCGATCCGTTTTATTTTCACTTTAATTTAAGACTAATTTAAACCAACTCCGTTTTTACTGGGTTCAATGCAAATCTTAGTTTTATCCTTCTTTTTGCGAATAGTTGAAAGATTATGTTTCACATTTACTTTAATTGACAGATTTATGTTTCACGTTTACTTTAGTTGAGGTGAATTACTTTTTGATTCTGTAGTTTATTGATGTTAGAATTTGCCATTTGAATGCTCTCGTTTATCATTGTTACCTAGTTTTATATTTATTGTGATTTAGGGGTAAAGGTCTAACTTGAAGTTTGAAAAGTCTGAAAAATAGTGCAAAAGAATGAGTGAAATTGTGTCGGGAACTGATACTCCTCCTACGAGTTCAGTAACATCCTCGGAATCAATAAAGACAAGTGATAATGCTGGTTTTGATGCCAGTCGAATTGCAGAAGTGAAAGCATGGCTCATTTCCCAATTTGATGCAGCTGGGAAAGATCTCCCTGATTTTGAGTACACCCCACGGAGTATTGCTCATTTACACAAGATCATCACTCTCTCCCAAGCCAAAACCCAGGCTGCCACCATAGTCGCAAATGACTTGCGTCAAAAAGCCACAGAGTACCGCTCCCAAGGTCTTACCATCTACACTAATATTAAAAGACACACTCAATTTAAATTATTGTATTATTGTCTTTCTCGTGTGGTTTCATTCACATTTAAGTTATTTTCATTCTCATGTTTACAATTTGATCTCAAGTGCTAAAACTAATGTATATCTTAAACTCATTTGAATTTTGTATGGGGGCGTTCACAATATTTTGTTACTATAGCTGCGAGGATAAGAGAGATATTGGAGCATGTGGGGTTGGTGCAAGATAGTTTGCCGTCAAATGTGGTCTCATCTTCACAAGTTCTTGCCAATGTGGCAAATTTGTTGAATATTAGAGATACTGAGCTAAGCAGGTGGGTTTTTCCCTTATATTTTTAGACAACAATTATTTATGTTTCTACAGGCTTACAGGAAAAAATGTTCTAGTTTTCTTGTAGCAATGGCTGATTTGTCTCTGAGAAAAACTGCAGTAGAAGAGAAGAGAGCTAAAGTGCAAAAGGAGTCCAAAGAACTTCTTGATTATACTCGAAAGGCTATAGCAAGACTGACCTATTTGAAACGGTGCATGCATGATTTATCTTTTTCTTAGAGAGAATTTAGGTTCTCCATTATGGCTAAGATATATTGTATTTGTGTCATGGTACTTGACAGGAAGCTAACTTCATCTTTTGGCTTCCAAATTTTTACTTTTCCTCTTAATCATTTATATTTTCTTGGCAGAGCACTTACACAATTGGAAGATGATGTACCTCCTTGTGAAGCTCAAATGGAGCACTGGAAAACCAGCTTGGCCATTATGGATTCAAAAGAAAGACAGTATCTGCAACAGTATTCTAATTATAAGGTAGCATCTTGTTGACAGCTTCTTGTTGTCAACTGTCAGTTCTAATTCTCTTCCATTATAGTTCAATGCGTTCACTTGGAAGAGAAGTTTGAGAGAAATTCTTTGATGAGACAGATTTGGCAATATATCAATTGGTACTTTATGTGCAGATTTTGTAATTATTGATGCATTTTTAAAGCAATCCAACTAAGTAAAACATATAGATTTAGTTTTGCATACTGCATTGTCGTAATTCCTTTGTGCACTAATTGTGACAACTGGTGGAACAGGCATTGCTCAATCGTGTGGGATACAGCCCTGAAATAAGTCACGGAGTTTTGGTAGAAATGGCAGAGCATAGGAAGGATCTGGAAAAGAAAACAAAACCGATTCTTGACACCCTGAGAAGCTACCAAGATTTGCCTCCCGTAGTGCCCATTTCTTGCTAACAATATGCCATTTTTGCTCCTTTTCAGTTCTCTTCAAGAGAAATTGATTTTTTGTCTCAATTTGAACAGGATAAAGCTTTGGCTGCGTTGGCAATTGAGGACAAGAAAAGGCTGTATGCTGCTGCTGAGAAGTATCTTGAAGATGTTTTGCAGTCAGCTCTTGAGTCAAACAATTGATATAGTGTGACACCTTTCGGTTTTTTACTAACTAGGCACGGGTTCTCATTTGAGATTTTGTTGATTATGGCACTTGTATGAATGTCTTTTCTTTTTTGTTTAAATGTTGTGTGAAGTATTTCTAAACTGGTAATATACAGTTGATTGGACTCCATTAGAGGTAGTAATGGTGATAATTACCCTAGAATTTATCGAATTTCATTGAGGATTGAAGATGAAAGATCATACATTGCCCTCGAGCCTCGAGTCAGTTCTCGAGAGAAGCAAGGGTGATTGAATTCCGTGTTGTAACATGAATTGACCTGATAAACAGTATGAACAAAAAATCCAATTCCAAACATCAACAGCAATTTATTCCTTCCTAAGAAACTACTCTAGACATGCTTTCAATTTTTTGGCTAGCTCTAAGAAATGCTATCAACACCGGGGATCATCTAGCCAGACACGGGGTTCTCCATCTTGATCATGTGTTCTATGCCAAGATGTGCAGGTTGAAACAATTCACCACTTCACAAATGAACAAATCTATATAATTCTAAACCATCAACCAAAGCGAGATTATATTTAAATCTGTAGATAAATTTTTCCCCCTTCTGTTCTAAAATTTATCACATGCAGCAACAGGGCTACCCTTCTATCTCAAACCAGAGGCATGATAAAGAGTAGACTATCATGACAGTGTGTTCATCACTAAAGACGAGATCCAAATGATCAATTCTTTCGAGCCAAAGATGCTGCTATACCACGTGCTATAAGTCCCACTGCAGTTGCTGTGATGCCGATTCCAATAACACCTTCTGTACCATATTAAGCATGGCCGATCAGTTCTAGCATGGTCGAGAAAGAAAATACACAAGCTTCGATTGACAATTGAGGCTATTATTATCTTTAGTAATTTGATCTTCTGTCTTCTTCAGGGTCATAGCTTGTGTTGAACAAAAGTAGATGAAGAACGAAAACAAAACTAGCAACAATAAATCATCAAAATGGAGGTTTGAATACAATTATGAATCGCTATCCTCAAACGATATTTGCCGCCACCAGGATAAATGCTTGAAGGCTTCAATGGAAAATAGTTTGTAAGAGTAAACAAACCTTAATCCTAGTTCGAATCAAGCAAACAAAACTTGGAAAAGGAAATTTGAAGAACAATATATAAAAACTTGGTTTGATATTTGATTTGGAAGTTGATGAATGAATTTGATGTTTTGGATATGTTTTCCAAAATGAAAACCATTGCTATATATAGTACAACAACCTCCATGTACGAAATGGTGCCAAAATCAAGCCAAAAAGGTGTGAGAACATCCGAAACGACACCAGAAAATTCAAACTAACAGCTATAAAATTTGCACGGGTGATCGCCCAGGCCAATTTCTGGCCTCCGTCATTTTTTCTTCTAATTTTGTTTTTGCTTGTCCTGGCTGATAACTTCCAAATCTCTCATTTTCATTTGAACAATATTCCAACAACTTGTTTCCAATCAAGTGCAATCTATGGAACCAAGAAACTGGAAATTATTAAAGGAAAAAAAGGGCAGAAAAATTATATTAAATGGAATAATCTCAAAATAAAAAATAAAAATAATGACAGCTTTCTCCAATTGTATCAAGGAGCTCCCGGCACCTTGAGTATTCACCACTTCTTTTATATCCAACAGCAAGCAGGTAGAGCTTCTCTCTCTTTTGCAATGGACTATTATCGTTGGCTAGTGAAGCTGCAGCATTGTTTCTACTTATTGCTTTGTAATAGTATATATACTCATAAACTAGACACTACAAGCCAAATATTAACAGTTCACAAAATCAATCCTTCAAGATATGACAAGGTAAATTCAAAAGAAAATTACATCCCAAATTTCAAGAATCCAAAAATAAAAATAAAAATGGCAATCTTATATAGATCACGAAGTGCCTCTTAATACATGGAAAAATCAGTGAAGGTTGCTGAGAAAAATTACCATCTGTCAGCAAGAAGATAGCTGATGAGATTTTTGAAGATATGAAAATTTTCAATGACTTCATCGTTAGTTATTGAATTTGAAAAAAAATCCTAATACCAATTTCTATAAACATTGGAGAGTTAAAATATGTTTAAAAGGATGAAATTGATAGATCTAATTTTCACATTCAAGCATGGCCATCCTCGTTGAACGTCTTCTGTTCTTTTAGAATGAACAAGAGCATGATAAGCGCATAATGCTTTCACTTTTCCTTTCATCAGAATCATCTTTTGAAGCTTCTGCAACTTCTCTCTCACATTCAGGGGCGGATCCAGGAAGCCGAGTGAGCTAGGGCGGTCGTTAACCGTTTACGATTGCTATAGCAAAATTATTTATGAATATTTAATTAAATAATATTAAAAAAATACATATTAATATATAATAATTACTAATTAGACTCCCTCATTTACGGGATAAATAATAAGAGATAGGAAATATAGATTCTTTTGCATCTCGATTCTAAATACATCCATCGTTAAAAATTCAACAATCCAAAATAACAAGAAAAAATTACATTTTTTGAATCATATACATATGATCAAGTTTCAAGTTTTTCCGAACTTAAGCGAAACAAAATGAAAATTATACGTAAAATATGATTAAATAGTAAATACAAGTTCTGAACTTTGGTGAAGCTTATGCAAAGTTCTTAAAACAATGATTTTTAGATTTTTTTTTTTTAAATATTTTTCAAACTTCTAAAAGAATAAAGAACATATTTAGATTGTCTAAATTTAAATTTTACACAATAAATTAATAAAAAAATAACAATAAAAATATATATTATGCATAGTTATCATACATGATCTGGTCGTTAATTGGAAAAAAATCAACGGATTAGTGGTTTAATCGTTGGGTCATCGAATTTTAGTTAAAAAAAAAAAGTTTTTAAAATAAAGACTATTAGTTTGATATACTAATATTTCTTGTTTGGTTTACTAATTTACAATTGTCATAGTGGTCAAGCTTTCAACCATCACATTTTTATTGGTGCCCAGCCATGTGAACTATGCAACCGTGTGATAACATTTGATAGAAAATATTTATAAATAGTAATAGGAATTATCAAAGTTATATATTTTTTTTCCCGACATATCCAGTACGGGCGGCCGCCCCAGCTTGCCGGGTGCTGGATCCGCCCCTGTTCACATCCCTCCAGTGACATGGAAGAATATATAGCAATCAAGTACAAAGTAGTTAAAAAGAGAAAATCTTACACACGTTGCATTATGAATGGTTCAATGGGCAGATCAAGAATAACCGGAATAATATGCCAAACCTTTAATGTGTTTCGAGATTTTTCAAACTTCCGAACACTCCCAAACCAATGTTACAATGCAATAGCTTTGGACTACTCTGGAGGAGAAATTAAATGATGTATTCAAAACCTTTAGCAGTGATCCCAGGTTCGTTTTACAGATTATGTTGTTAAGATATATGATAAGTGCATTTTACACACTTATTTAGACCACGAAATATGAACAATTGTTGGTAACTATATCGAAATCTTAATTCTATACAAATTGTGTTTTGTAGGATAACATTGATGGACATTGTGGAATGTAGAATAAAAGAGCGAAAAAGGACTAAAGTGAAAGAAAATCGGAGTTCGGGGACCAAAACGCAAAGAGTGGAAGTTTGCTTGAACTATGCGGTCGCATAGTTCTTCTTACATGTGGTTGCATGGTTAGCTTCAGCGAATCTCAGGAATGCATTTCATTGTTCTATGCCGTTGCATGACAATGTATTATGCAATCTCATAGTACAGTTCCAAAGGAAAAATTATGATTTCCTTATTTAAATAAAACTCTTATGGAAACAAATTTTGGAGCTTCTTTTAACCCTAGAGATGTCCACCACGCATGAAAACATATTCTAACTAACAGCTTTTGAGAGCACAGTAGGAGGCAAGAAACACGAAGATCGATTTCAAGACTCTAGAATTCAATTCAAGCATTATTTGAGTGATGTCGATTTTTCAATATTTCTTTTGTTTTATTCTTCATAACATGTTAGACTAGTTTTTTTATGCTAGGAAAACGATGAACCATATAATATGAATTTAGTGACTTATTTTATGCATTCGAAAGAAGGAAAATATGATCGACATATATAAATTGCCATATGGTCTGATAGGAGATAGATATATACCGCAATGCTTTATATGAATCTTTAAGTATTCATAAAAATTTATGTATTTTTATATGTTCGCATCCATCATAGAAATATAGTTGGATCATATATAAAAATATGTTTAATATTACTCGAGAGAGATTGTTAAATAAAATAGGAATATTGATTCCTCAAAATTCAATCGTGTTGTCAATGTGTAAAACTAAGGTTAAAATTGATTATTGCATAGAAATTCGAGATCCTAGTACGTTTGTCATTTATTAAACACATTAATTTGCATTTAGTATAATTTACATTTAGTTTAGTTAATATACCTATAATTGCACAAGTATCTTATTTTAGTTATAATTTTGTCACAAACAAACATTTCGCATTATTCTTGTTTCGGTTAAGGTTGTGATGATTTAAATTGAACTAAATCAATTTTTGTGGGACGATACTTGGACTCAACTCCACTTTATTACTTGTTAACGAACCGTACACTTGCATTAATTTTAATTCAAATATATTTCGTGAACAATGTGTTAATTCATGGATTTAGGTCCTTACATTGGTAAATTATCCAGAGACCAGGGCATCATCTAAATAATCTTTTGAATACACATTCCAACTAAGTAGTTCTAGAATCAATTGGACAATTGAGAGAGAGTATTTTTTAAGATATTTAGCAAATTCGTTCAGCAAAAATAGTTAACCTTGACCTCCGAATCTCCCAAGTACAGAGGTATTACCTCTTAAATGTAATTAACTAAGGGCCCGTTTGGCATAACTTTTATTTTTTGCTTTTGCTTTCTGTAAAATAACTTTTGGAGGAAGTTACCTTAAAATTTGTTTGAAAACTAATTTTTAAAAGTATTTTATAGTTCGGTAGTGCTTTTAGATAAAGTCACATTGGACCAACTTCTTCTAAAAGTTCTTTTAATTATTGGAAGTATTTTAATAAAATTAGTTAAATGAGTCCAAATATAATTTTTGGATCCATTGTTCATGTAGGAATAAAGAACTTCATGTACACATTCAAGAATTAAAACCATCTTGTCAGCATTTAAAAAGCCTAGGTTGGCGTTCCACATGAAGTAACACCTCAAAACTACGCACGACCTTTCAATTAAAAGTTAAAAAGGGGCAACAAAAACATTAATTCATTGAATGCCTCAACTGATAAAACTAAGATTTCCTCCTTACACAGATATATGCATGTGGAAGACCACGGCCTTCATTAGAAGTCCATTTCCATTCTTTCATGAAAATCTCAACTTTAGCCCCTATCAATAAGGTTGAGATTTGTTGTTGTGGACTCAAATCATCCACTCCACAGGCCCTTAGGAGTTAGATACGTACACCAAATCCTCAAAAATCATCCAAGAACTTGAAGACTTCCATACAAGCTCAAAATAACTTACAAAAAGCAAGGCCAACAGCTACAAATACCATCCTAATGTGAACAATACAAATCATAATGGTAAATCAAACAAAGGAGCAGAGGAACCAAAAGAGGAAGAAGAGGGAAAACCGATTGATTGAGCCTCCAAACTTAGGGCAAAATGTAAAGATACAATGGGCCTATATACTACAATACAAAGGAAGTATAAAAGACTAAACTACCCTTAACTTAATCTATTTATTACATTAACA
>CAIGRT010168602.1:0-11622 GCA_903798405.1 Fraxinus platypoda | reverse complement strand
TTAAAAAGTGACTTGTTGCTGTTTAATTCGTAAAAATATTTTTAATTCCGCATTTTATACCTATTCCCCCCCTCTAGGTATTGTTAGGATCGAACTGCGTAACTTTAAAAAAGAAACAACATTATTTACTTAAATTTTATTTTTAATGAAATAAAAAGTACTCGGTTAAAAAAATTCTCGAGATGTAAATTTACTGTTGGACCACTCTCGAACGCGTACTTTGGCGGTTGAGACCATCAAGGAATGCAGAGTGAATGCACAAGCACTAGATCCAAGTGAGTCACGGCGGAGCACCGCCCATTCTTGGTGGCCCAACCCTTATCCGGGTTCACGTTTACGGCGGTGGGATGAACATTGAAGTAGTTCGTGGAAATTCACGTGTTGTGGAATAATGAAACATTCACACATGCCCCACTGGCTTTTTAACTACCACCTTTATTACTTCTTCTTTTCCTCAATTTTGTGTTATTCTATGTTCATGTTTGGATCAAAGGTCGACATAATGATTATGTTGAGAACCTTAGACTTAACCATTGCTCGGTTTGGTTGAAAATCAGATTTTATTAAATTTTGATAAAAATTAATGAAACATGTGATTGAAAGTTAATAAAAAATGCGGATTTCATAAAATACACGATTTAACAATAAGTTTTAAAAAATGAGGATTCAACGTGAACTTTGTATTTTAATTCAGGAATGTATAATTGAACAAATGAACAATGTTTTACTAATGCTTCAACGTGTGATATACATTAAGATATATCTTTTCTGTACCATTTGCCAATCTAATACAACATTCGAATCTAATTTGAACATGCAAATTGTATAATGCTTTTAGGGACATTTGGAATGTTAAATTAAGTTCTTGTTTTGTATAGGAAAAATAGTTAATAAGAGTTTAAGTTAAAGTCAACAATTAATTTTAATTACACGGTTTTTAGAATCCACGACTTTCATCAAACTTTCAATCACACATTTCATAAATTTTTATTAAAGTATAATGAAAATCAGATTTTTAACCCAACCAAATACGGCTAAATATTTTTTTTTTTTTTTTGAAAAACTAATTAGGTAATTTAATTTGTAAGTTATTGCTTTTATAATTTACATAGAATGGGAAAAATATTTTGTATTTTAACTATCGGTTCAAAATAAATATTATTCACATATTATTATTATTATTATTATTATTATTATTATTTGAATTCTTCTATTTCTATTCTATTTAGCTCCACTTTAAATAATCTTTACCTGCTTCTATAGCCAAACTTTCAACTTCATGGTTACACACCTATATGGCGTACCCTTAACAAAAACTAATAGATTTAGCTCCTATTTGGTAGAGATTAAAATCAAATTTTTAGTATATTTTGATAAAAATTGTGAATCCTATGAAATGTGTCGTTAAAATTAATTATTGATTTTGATTTTGATTAAAATCTGAATTTTAATTTTTACCAAATAAGGACTTAATCTATTTGACGAATAATCCCACATTATTATTCATAAAAGTTACTAGAAGAGTTTTAGTCATATATCAGTGAATTTTATATTAATTATAATATAAACGAGTTGAGATTTGTTATTCAAAATTGACCGTCCACCAATAATTTATTAATACATCATACCGGTGGATTTTAGATTAATTACAACATGAACACGGTGTTTCAAAAGTAGATCAATGGAAGAAAAACAAAATCAAATTTCTATGGAAATAATTAAGATTAAAATTAGTAGACTAATTACACCATTATTCAGTAACTTAAAAGTTAAAATTCAATCACACTATGTAACTTTTTAAGACATAAAGACAAAGAAAGCATTGAGCCACGAATCAATCACACACTCATCATCTCTCGTCCAATCGAATGATGAATCACGAACTGAAACGTGTAACACTTCTTCAAGTGCACGTGTAACTCTCACTCACCCATCAGATCAGGTCAAATCCAACGGTCAAGTAAAACAGAAAAAAAAATAGGAAAAAAATAGGCACATGATCATGTTGGACCGTAACTTCCATTAGTACCTCATTAGATGCCCCTTGTGAAAATCTGAACTGCCACTTTCACTTCACTTATCAGATTTCTTGAGGACAAATCTCTCCTGTTTTAAGCAAAGAAGTGATTCTTTTTCACTTTTATTTCAAGAAATCATACCATTAGTATTCATTATTCTCTCTTTTTGTTGAATAATCTTTGTGTGGTTCTTTTTCTTTTACGTTATTTTTGGTGATTTTGTGAATGCTGAGGGATTAGACGAATGTTTTTGGTATTTTGGTTTATGGGTTTGATTTATGACTGATTGTACGCTAAGGAAGCGCTGACAGTTCAAAAATGGCGGGTGAAATTGAAGAGCCTTTCAGGTTTAATTTTCAGGTACCCTTATATGAATTTTTATTTTTGTTCGTCTTTTGGAGGTTTTGGATCTGTTGATATGATGAAGTAATGATTTGATCTGTGTTTTGTGGGGGCATAATGAGTGTGTTGCTATGATTCTACTTTTTCTCGTTTTATTTTAAGTTCAATCTTGTATGAAATTTGTTCGAATCATGTATTGTTAAATTTATTGGTTTCAGATCATTTTTCCAGAAGATGTTATGTAGTTTGAATTTTTGATTAAAAACGAATTAATGTGCACGGCAAGCTAGTTTTGACATCAGATCAGACTCTGACTCAATGTTAAACACAGTTTCTGATTGCGTAAACCTGTTAACATTCTTTCAAAAGCATGGAATGGGCACCCTGGAATTAAAGTTATATGAGATTGTGGTAGCTTATGTATAAACAATACGGTCTTGTTTGGGTTGCAGTTCTGGAAATGATTGCATAGTAGAATGGATAAGCGATAAAATCTATACGTTGATAATGGAGATATCCTTGTTTCTTTCGATTAATCATTACGTTGCACTTAAACTATATAACTATATTACCATTGGAGTCTTGTTTTAGATTAATAAGGACTAAAGCTATGTTTATATATGATTGATGGGATGGAAATCGTTACTCTGCAAACTATTAGATAGTTTTATCAAATCGAGAAATAAATATCTATTGTTTCCAGCAGCATGAAATTGAGGCTTCAAAATTGGAAGCCTATAAATGATTATAAAATCATCTTTAATTGACTATAATAGTACGCTTTATAAATTTAAAGCACGTTAACATTAATTACGAGGATCAAAATTTCTAGTTCAGCTTTCAATATTGTAGACATTTATAATATTCGTGGCTTTCTAACACACGGGAGGAAATTTTCTTGATTAAAATTTACTTTAGAGAGAATGAACTGATACAATCTAGCTTAAGATATTAGGACACCAAGGTCACATCTTCATTGCTATTATTAATCAAAGATCAGCTGAATGTTCACAAGGCAATGGCTGAAATCAATTCTAACTAATGGGAACATGTAAACTTGTTGGCATATTTGTTTTTTATGTCTCATAATGGAAATAATATAATTCCATATTTTCCTCTATCTCTTACTTTTCACTTCTCAATGTCTACTTTCTTGAAATGAACAGGCAGATACTTTGCACTCTGGCTCTATCTCATTTGGAAGGTTCGAAACAGAAGCTCTTTGTTGGGAGCGAAGGTCATCCTTCTCACACAACAGATATCTGGAAGAGGTAGAGAAATACTCAAAACCAGGTTCAGTTACGGAAAAAAAGGCGTACTTCGAGGCTCATTTTAGAAAGAGGGGACTTCTTGGTCGGAGTTCATCTGAATGCCAGAATGGGACAGAATATCAATCCAGTGAAAATGACATCTCAGAAAGTGTGGGGTATGATGAGCAACATGAGCACAAGGATGATGGCAACTGTTCTGCACGTTTTCATCAGAGTTCTCACTGTTCAGTGCATGACAGAGAGCATGAAGTTACTGAATCAGAATCTGAAAGAGAAGAGTTTTCTACATCATTTTATGAACTTCAGGTTGAATCTGCATCTGATACTAACGCTGCAAACCTTGTTACTGAACATGAAAAGACAGAAGAAGCAAATCACGCTGAATTTGGCAAGTTACTTCCAACCAATTCTGAGTCGGATATTAACATAGAACAGAATGTTCAGGAAGAAGGATCCAGTTCGGATACAAGGCATATGACGAAAGTCGACATCGACTTGCACCCAAATAATCATGTTCCTGAGGTAAATATTGGTGCTAGACCAGAAAACCAACAAGGCCACTCGGGCCAGTATTTTGAGGTGAGAACTTTATGAATAAAGAAAACGAATGAGGCCAGTATTTTCTCTTTCAATAGTTCAAAACTAGATGTGGTGATTTGATTCTGTAACGAAGTTTTAGACTCTGATATTGAGATGTTAGTGGCTAGATGCATTTGGTAATGAAGTTTATTTTCTTTATTGTGTTTGGAGTAGTCTTCTCTTTCTTGAATAAGATCATTGTGCCTATCACATCTTTTCCGTGCTTTACATGGGCTACTATCTGGAATATAGGGGAGGATTGCATCAGGAATCAAACACGTGATCCCAAGATTGACATCTCGAGTTAGTGCTGCACACGAGAAGAGAAGTACGATTGGTGTGGCTTATAAAGGTTCTGGAACAAAACCTAGAGTAAAAGTCAATGATACTCCAGTAAGATCCAAGGCAGAAAAGAAGACTCCACACGCTGTTTCTCAGAACAAGTGTTCAATGCACAAATTGCCTAAATATGAGGTGATTTTTTACTTATGTGGATACTGTTCATGTGATTAAATTTTCAAATCCAAAGCAAGTACGTTGTTTTTGCTGTCTTTGTATAATTTTTAATTATTTGCTGCTTCTGTATCATTTTGTCTAATCAGTATTCTTGGACTATTATGATGTTTGTGTAATTGACTGGCTCTCCCTTTCCACAGGTTTTACCAGGTTCAAAGGCAAAAGTTAGCCCAGAGATCAAAAGGTAGTTATTGTATCGTTCTGAACTTATGGTAGTTTAGTGGAGCCAATTTTTTTTTTCTATAATGAATTGAAATACCAATGATCACCTCCTGATTTCAGCGCTAAGAAAGAATCTGGAATCCATCGAGTTTCACTGTCCCAGCCTTCGTCATCGCAGATGACTGCCACTAGTGCACGTCAAAGTGCAAACAGGTTCTTACAAGAAATTATTTACATTATATTTGTGCGTTGAGTTTTTCTGATCTCATATATGTATAATGTCGCTTAGGCTCTCACAAGCTGCAAGTTTAACACCAGGCATGAGGCAGAGAGTCTCTGATTTCAATTTCAGAAGTGGTGAGCCTGCAGAGAGAAGGAAACAGGCAAGAAAGCTTACTATTCCATCAAATGAAGCATGGTTATAAAACGACTACATCTCAGAGTCTGATAAAATTATTTTATATTTGTTTTAGTATCATATGAAGTTAGAAGGGAAAGTGCACGCAAAGGAGTCTGAAATTGACCACCTTCAAGCAAAAAGTCAGGTAACAAACTGTAGAAAATATTTTTAACCGGGAAAGAATTTCTTTTCTTGTTTACTTCAAAATCAGGGCACATGGATGGATTACCTAATAACCATTTGGAAATTAGCATTTGTTTCTCGTGGATATACTGATAATTATGTTAGTTTTTTCTAGAAGAGTCGAAATTGAGTAAAAGAAATGTGTATCATACCATTGTCCTATTACTTTTGTGCCTGTTCGCTCCCACATCACTTTGTAGTTTGAAAAATGTTAAGTTGGCTTGCGTTTTGTTTTTTGCAGGAAAAGGAGAAAGCAGAAATTAAACAGTTGAGAAGAAGCCTCAACTTCAAAGCTACACCTATGCCTTCTTTCTATCTTAGAGCTGGGCAAGGGTCAGATAGAAGCAAGGTACATAAAAAATCTACTTTGTTCTTCTAATGCCTTGAGTAACTTTGAGACGTCTCATATTACCCTTTTTAGCGTTATTGGATCAATAGGTTTCCTTGCATTTGACTGAATCCTTTTACTAAAGTAATCATTTGATCTTCTTCATCAATCGAGTTCTTGAGAACATTTTGCTTTTTAGTTGTGATCATCTTGGAATACTGCAATAAATGGAGTTTTCATAATTCTAAAACCTATACTTAGATGTAGATTAACATGGTTGCAAAATGTGCTTTCTCATTTCACTTAGCCGTAATATTAATATTAAAGAAAGGTTTACAAACCTGACGGAATCAAAGTTCCATATCGTGGTTCCTTTAATTTTTGTCCAGAAAACCATTTTTAAACCTTGAAACATGGCACAATATTGTTCAAGTTCACAAGAACAATTTTTTTTTTTGAAAAAGTAGAAATTGTACATAACTTGCTCAGAGGCCTTAGCTCGATCTACTTCTTCCGGTTTCCAGGAATGAACAACAGGATAAAACAATGATTTTTCTATTTTGGTAATTATGTGTATATAGTTCATTTCTTTTCCCTGTCAAAACCAAAACCTACTATCTTTGATGTTATAGTATTTAAATCTTTTATCCATGGACATGATTTTGAATTGTTATGCTTCATGTTGTGCATTTCTTTGTGATTAATTCGTTCTTCTGATCAAGGTTTTTTATCATAAAAAAATAGCTCTAAACTGACAGGGTATTGAATAAATTGGGGAAAATATGAGCTGAACGCTTTCTCAATTATGGAAAGGAAAAATCTGAATTACATTGTATTACAATGTGCCTTTAAATAGAGAAGTATCTAACAAACTAGCTATTTACACCAATAGTACATGGACACGTGGATTGACTAATCTAACTAGATAACTAACTAAAAGTAGCTCCAGCTTGCTTCCAATTGGCTTCAATCTGTTTATAACTTCAGCTTCTTCCAGTAGTTGTATAATATGTTACTCCCCCTCAAGATGGACAATGGAGATTAATGACAGCTATCTTGGATAATAAGGGAAAGAGAAGTGAAGCAGGTAACGCTTTGGTGAAAACATCAGCGAGTTGGTGTTGGGTTTGAATGGGTAGGAGCTTTATGAAGCCATCAGCAACTTTGTCCCTTACAAAATGACAGTCAATCTCGATATGTTTGGTTCGTTCGTGAAAAATTGGGTTCGAAGCAATGTGAATTGCCGCTTGATTATCACAGAAAATTAAGGCTGGGATGGCTGGTGAAATCTGAAAATCAGCAAGCAATTGATTAATCGATATCAATTCACTAGTAGTAGACGCCAACGTACGGTATTTCGTTTCAGCTGAGGATCTAGACAGAGTTGTCCGCTTCTTGGCTTTCCATGAGATTAGTGAGTCTCCTAGAAACACACAAAAGCCCGTGATAGATTTCCTGGAATCAATGCAAGAACCCTAATCTGCATCTGAAAAAGCCCGTAACTGAAAAGAAGCATGTGCAGAGAACAAGATCCCCTGTCCTGGAGTAGATTTGATAAATTGTAAAAGGTGATGTGCTGCATCTAAATGTGGCTGTCTCGGTTGAGAAACAAACTGACTCAGCTTGTGGACTGCAAAGGTAATATCAAGTCTTGTAATGATGAGGTATAACAATCTGCCAATAAGTCTTCTGTACATTGAAGCATNAAAAGAACTAAGACGAATATTTAGATCCATGGGTAAAGTAGCAGGTTTACAGGCTAGGAAACCAGTGTCCTCAAGGAGCTGAAGAGTAATGGTGTTGAGATAAGTCTTCTGTACATTGAAGCATCAGGGAGAAGCTCACCCTCAAAAGAACTAAGACGAATATTTAGATCCATGGGTAAAGTAGCAGGTTTACAGGCTAGGAAACCAGTGTCCTCAAGGAGCTGAAGAGTAATGGTGTTGAGATAAGTCTTCTGTACATTGAAGCATCAGGGAGAAGCTCACCCTCAAAAGAACTAAGACGAATATTTAGATCCATGGGTAAAGTAGCAGGTTTACAGGCTAGGAAACCAGTGTCCTCAAGGAGCTGAAGAGTAATGGTGTTGAGATAAGACAATGCCTTTAGATGACCTAGCAATCTCCAAACCCAAGAAATACTTTAACTGTCCAAGGTCTTTCAACTTGAATTGGCTATGCAAGAAGCTCTTTAGAGATTAAATAGCATGAAGGTTAGGTCCTGTAATAATGATATCATCCACATAAACTAGCAAAGCCACAAAACATTCGCCTGACCCTTTGGTAAACAAAGAATAATCAGACTTAGACCGGCTAAATCCATGATGAATAAGAGTAGTTGAAAATTTTGAAAACCACTGCTTTGATGCTTGCTTCAAGCCATAAATGGATTTGTGAAGTTTGCATACCAAGTGCTCCCCCTGATTACCAGTTGTGGCCTGCTTATTGTAACCCAATGGAAGATCCATATAGATTTCTTCAAACAAATCTCCATTGAGAAATGCATTATTAACATCCAGCTATGTGATCTACCACTGATTTGATGCTGCAATAGCTAAGAGAACCCGTACAGTTACTAGTTTAGCAACTGGAGAAAAAGTTTCAATAAAATCCAATGCCTCATGCTGAGTATACCCTTTTGCTACCAAACGAGCTTTATACCTTTCTATACTGCCATCTGATTTATACTTGATCTTATAAACCCATTTGCAGCCTATAGAATGTTTATCTTTAGGCAAACTGGTAATGGACTAAGTGTTATTCATTTCCAGTGCACTTAGTTCAGTTCCCATAGCCTCTCTCCAATGATCGAATTTGACCGCTTGATGATAAAATTGAAGCTCAAAATATGAGGAAACAGATAGGAGTAAGTTCCTATGTGCAGGAGAAAAACGTTTATAGGATATGTGTTTAGAAAGTGGATAAGGTGATTTATCAGGAATTGGTTGAGAATTTTGCAAGAGACTACAATGAAAGTCTCTGAGATATGAAGGAGGATTACTGGACCTAGAGGATCTTCTGACTCCAATAGGATCGATAGAGGGGTTGGTGATCGATGGATGATGTTCAATAGGAGAGGAATCAAAACCAGAATTCTGTGAATTACTGGCTGCTTCGTTTGGTACTTCAGAGTGTAATAAAGGAGGTGAACTATTTGTGGAAAAAATAGAATCAGTATTTGAGAAGGTAGGTAGATGATAAGGTGGAATATTAGAGGCAGATTTTGGTAAGACAAGATGTGGAAAAGGATCAACAGCATCTGAGCCATGAGTGATGGAGTGAAATGGGAAAAATTGTTCATGAAAAACAACATCCCTAGAGATTAGGAAAGATTTTGAAGCAATATCATAGAGTTTGTACCCCTTTATTCCTGGAGGATAACTAAGGAATACACATGCCTTAGCTCTAGGATGAAATTTGGATCTTTGACAGGGTAAAGTAGAGGCAAAGCATAAGCAACAAAAACTCGAAGTGAGGAATAATCTACTAGGGAGTTATACTGCAGAGAAAAGGGAGATTTATTTTGTAAGATCGATGCTGGAGTTCTGTTAATAAGAAATGTGGCAGTCAGGTCACATTCCCCCCAAAAATGGATAGGAACTCGAGCCTGAAAATACAAAGCTCTAGCAACATTGAGGAGATGTTGGTGTTTTCTTTCTACCACCGAGTTTTGCTCAGGTCTTTCCACTCATGAAAACTGATGTAGAACTCCTTTGGAGTTGAAAAATTCAGTGAATTGCAGCTCAGGAGCATTATCAGATCTAAACCTTTTGATAGATTTATGAAACTGAGTTTGAACCATTTTAAAGAATCTTGGAATGATTGAATGAACATCAGACTTGTATTTCATAAGGTATACCCAAGTGAAACGAGTACAATAATCTATTATTGTCAAGAAATACTTATGTCCTGAGTGTGTAGGAACATGGTAAGGCCCCTATGTGTCACAATGAATTAGATCAAATGCATTGGAAGATATATGATTGTAAGATCTAAAAGAGTGTCTTCTTTGCTTGGCTAAAGGGCATATATCACAATGAACTGATTCAAGGTTCTTGTATTTATTACAAGGCATATGCAATTGGTCTCTCAACAATTTTAACTTCTGAAAAGACAAGTGTCCTAGTCTGTGATGTCATACATAAGCATTCACATTATTTACAGATGAAGAAACTGATGCATTCCGAAATAAGTTCCTGCTACTACTCTGCATTACATCAAACGAATTACCATTTAATATGTATAGATCATCCAATCTCTCACCCTTGCCAATCATCCTCTGGCTGTGCAAGTCCTGAATAAAGCATGAATCAGTAAGGAATTTGATCTCCACATGTAAATTCCTAGTTAAAGAGCTTACTGACATCAGGTTGAATTTGAACTGTGGGACATACAGTACATCCTCTAATATCAAATTAGAGGCAACTTTCACGGTACCAGTGAACTCAATTGAAATCCTTTCATGATTTGGCAGAGTAATAAAAGTGTTCTGTGCTGGTTTGATGATAGTAAAAGCAGAATAGTGAGAACATATATGGCAGCTAGCTCCAGAATCCACCACCCAATGTTTAGGAGAATTAAGCAATGTGCTATTAGAGGTGGAGAAACAAGTACCTGATACTTGATTCAAGTATAAATTATCAACACCAGTATCCATCTTTGCTGATGCTAAGTGACTACTTAACATGTTCATCAATTGCTGATATTGATCCTGATTCAATGTCTGCATGAAGTCTCCTACATTGCTCTGTGGTTGCCCTGAATTGGATTCAGAAACTTGATTAGTAGCAGCATAATTTTGTGGTTTGTTCGCACCAGATTGAGTGCTAGAGGTAGGAGGCTTCTGTCCGCTTTTATATCCAAGGGGAAAACCATGTAATTTGTAGCATTTATCCACTGAATGGCCAGAAAAACCACAGTATGTGCACATAGGATGTTCTTTCCTCTGAAGCTTGTTCTGCAATTGCCCAGTATTGGTCTTCCTGATGTCACCTCTGGCGCAAAATGCCATAGATTCAGATCCAACGTTGGCATTTGAAGTTGCACTAATGTTCCTTTGGTGCTCTTCTTGTGAGACAAGAGAGAACACTTTGTTAATGGGAGGTATGAAATCTATGAGTAATAGCTGTCCTCTCACCTGAGCAAATGAGTCATTTAAACCCATTAAAAATGACATCACATAATTTGTTTGATAGTGATCAGCAAGTTTCTTCGATCCCCCACAGTTACACCTTCCACACGAACATATTGGTCTGTAATTGGTAAGTTCCTCCCAGATTGTTTTCAACTTGGTAAAGTAAGAACTCACAGAAGATTGTCCCTGTGTGTGGTTCATCAATTCTCGCCTTAACTGAAAGATGCGTGGTCCATTGCGCTGCTGATATCTCTCCTTCAGATCAAGCCATATGTCATGGGTAGATTCTGAATAGATAACACTACCGGAGATCTCCTTAGAAACCGAATTCAATATCCACGAAATGACAATGCTATTGTTCCGGATCTAATGATTAGCTAGATCCTCATTAACTTGAGGTCGAGGAATGGAACCATTTATGAATCCAATTTTGTTTTTCACAGACAAAGCAATCAGCATTGCTCTACTCCACGAGGCATAGTTATCACCGGTTAGAAGCTGTGAGACAAGTACGAGACCTGGATTATCTAAATGGTGGATGAAGTATGGACTAGATCCATCATCAATGGCGGAATTGCTCATTGATATATTTGCTGCAAGTGCCATAATCAATCATGAAAGTTACGTAGTTTACTAACTAAGTTCGACCTTACGTGCAGAATTACTCTATTAAAAGCAACAAGTCACTTT
>CAIGRT010168540.1:0-12880 GCA_903798405.1 Fraxinus platypoda | reverse complement strand
TAGGGAAGGGTGTAATTTCCACAAAAAAAAATTGGCTTTGTGTGTCAGCCCAAAGCAAAAGTCTCTCTTTTTGGTCTCCTGCGCGCAGGATAGCCTTGCGCGCTGATAGAAAAATAAAAAAAAATAAAAAAATAAAACTTAAGGGCTGTCTAGGTTGACAGCCCTTAAAATAAAGAAAAAAAAATTGGCTTTGTGTGTCAGCCAAAGCAAAAGTCTTGCTTTTTGGTCTCCTGCGCGCAGGATAGGAGACCAAAATTGTAATATGAAAATGGTCTTTTCATCAAATGATGCTTCGGCTCGTGTCCAAAATTCCAAATTAGTTCACCAAATACATCATTAAGATTTCTTTGAAAATTTAAAGCACAGCTAAGAATTGACCTTTTGTCCAATTTTCTTGCAACACTACGGAAATTGGAAAGTTGGAAGTGAAAATAACCCTATTTAGCATATATAGAGTAAATGCTATTTAGCACAAATAGTGCTTAGTATTTGAAAACTCCATGGTTTTCACATATCAGATTGATCTGGACCACATTTACATCTAGTACTTGAAAGTCGTGTAAAAGTAAACTCATAATTCTCTCAAGAGCAAGCCATGCTTGTATTATATTCACACAAAAAAAAATGCAACATGTTCCATCATATTATATCATTACATGGCAAATAAATCTCCAACAAGAATGTTGTCATCAATTTCTGCCCGAGGACCATTTCCCTCCATGGCAAAAACATCTCTTACAAACATGTTACTGCCATCAATGAAATCATGAAAAACAAGTAGATCGGCTGAAAAGGAAAAATAAACCAAGAACAAATAAAAAAATTGAACAAAATTTGGAAATAATAAATCGATATTAAATAAAGTAGTCCTCAATTAAGGCATAAAAAAATTGGTTTGATTCACTCACAAATGTACGATGTCAATTACACAAGTAGTAAAGTGAACCTAAATTGTTTAGACTTTCGTCCCCGCGAGGACTATCTATCAACTATTGATTTAACTATTCATAGCTTATATTCGAATAAAAATAATTTCAATTATTAATTTATTATCCTAAATATGATCAATTTACGAAAATAATTTTAAAAAATTGTTTAAATGACAATTTAGGGTTTAACTTCTTGTGTGAAAAGCTTTACGATTCACGAGTTCAACATAATTATCCCCTTTATCTCATCACCAAATTCTAACAACAATCAATTATTTGTACCGATTGAATTCTTCTAAATTAATGATTTATCTCTCTTGAGTTCAAACCAATCTCATTCAATTAACTCAATCAGTATTATTTCTTTGTGAATCATAATAAGATTTGATTAACAACATTCAATCATTAAAAAATTCAATTAAGGAATTCAACATTAGTACAAGTGTATCTACACATCATTCTATCCAACTGAAATGAAATATTACTACCGAAATGGAATTGTACATCTAAAATAGTTATAAGAAAACATGATCCCAAGCCGACACTAATCAAATTAATAGTCATGAACAAAGTTGTCAACTTGAAACAAAGATTAAGGTCAACTGGAACAAATTAAACTTAAGTAATAAAGCCTCTATTTCGTAAAATTTATTAATGATCAAACTTCATTTTCAACCACATATTTTAATGAATATACAAGCACTATCTACTTATCCACCATTCATTTCTATCTATTTATAAATTTAACTGTTTACAAATCCATCCCAGTAGAGGCTAAAATGAAATTTCACTAAAGGTTCAAGGACCACTAGCATTTTAATTCGATGCTTAACATATGTTGGGCAAGGAGAGGATGGAATACAATTGGACATGTTAAGCCCCTGTTTGAAAACTATTATTTGGAAAAAAACAAGGTTTTAAATAATGATTTTTAAGAGAATTGTGTGATTAAAAAGTATGAAAAATTTTTAAATTTACTTACAGAATATTTTATCGTGTAAACGTGTGGTTGAAAATGAGAACGTAGAAAAAAGTGTCGTCAATTAATAATTGTCAAACGGGGGTTAATAAAGAAGAAAATGTTAAAATCTTGTTCATTATACTATTGAGTCTAATCCACAAATAATACATATTAACTGAGTTTAGACGATACACATCAAATTCGCACAGGACCGAGTTACTGAAGAAAAGAAATGTTAGGTTTCAAGATATGCACCGCAACAATTACATATTACACTTTTGATAATGTAAATAAACCTAGTTCTGTGACCAGCACAGTAGTTGGTTAAGATTATGCCATCTTACATGTATGTTATTTTGAAGACTAAGAACTCTCAGGTTGAATGGATCCCACCCATGAAGGTCCTCGGATCAGGGCAACTGCCTGAGAACTGTGCCTGTGAGAAGTCGAAGCCTGGATTCTGCATCGAGAAACTTTGCATTATAGAAGCAATGTATAGTCTGTAATAGGAAATTCTCAAGATATAGAAACCTAATGATATAAAGGTGTAGGTAGATAATTTTTTTTGGCTTCTAGCTCACTCACACACCTGAGAAGACTTGATGTGACTACTATTAAAACTCCAATCAGGAAAGACTCTACAATCATTATGAGCGGATAAACCTTTCCTTTATAAATGGATTGTTGTACTGAACAGTATTAAGAAAGAAAAATGAGTTAAAATTTTACCAATTGTTTTGTTCACTACTGTCCAATAATGCGTACCAAACATGGCTAGAGTGGTTATTTCTCAGTTTCTCGCAGAGTCAAATTCTCATCATCTAAGAAACAAGAGCTAACCTTACTCTTAATTTAACCATGAGGGGCTAATAATCTCTACTGTTAAAAGTATTCATTGGCTAACATAGTTAAATATGGAGCATGCCAAATAAACAGGAACATTTTAATGAAATTAGAAAGAAAAAAAAATGCAGCAAAGGATAACAATCATACCATCCACTATTAATTTATTTAATTACTACAAGCATGTTTGGGGGTGCTTAAATTTAAAAGCTCCTGAAAAGTACTCCCAAACATGCACGTCTCAGCAAGAATAACAATAATACCACGTATTATTAATTAGTACATATTCATTTTGTATTATGACAAAATCAAGTAATTTATTTAACTAAATGAAACACTAATAAAAGCTCTGGAAGATATTAGTCACAATATGCAACAGAGGAATAAATTTTTATTGACATAGAATTCGAGCATTTCCAAGAGACTATTTAAACATAAAATGCTCGTTATTTTAAAGAGAACCCTTAAAATTATGCTCCAAAGACTATTTAAATTAACATTTTAATTTAGAGAGAACCCACTCTCTATAATTAAATGCATTCAAAGTATTTCAATTTTCAATGGAGGAAAACAATAAAATAATTTAAAGGGAAGCTAGTAATAAAAATAAAAGATAGAAAAAACAATAAATATTTTTTGAGAGAAGTAAAATTAAGTATTAAATATAAAGAATCTGTTGGAATATTTAGAAATTTTTTACTTTCTAAATTTATAGGTGCTATCTAAATTGTAGAATATGCTCTTTAAAAATAAAAAGTCTCTTAGAAATGTTCTTATTATCCTCTGTTCGGTTTATCAAAAGTAAATCTTGGGAACAACAAAATATTATAAAACTTCATTACAACAGTTTTCCCTTCAGCACATCTCCCCATCCTTTTATCCCTAAAAATTAATAAAACTTACTATTTCCATGTCATCCTGCCCCTCTCGCCTAAACTCTGCAAGTCTAGCCGCAGCCGCAGCCACCACAACCCAACTCCTCCCTATTTTAAACCACCAGCCACCACTGCCCAAACATTCTGCTCTCCTTAGTCGCCATTCTCACCACCTCAAATATCAAAGCAAACACGAGATAAAGATTGCATATGTAGATGTTTAAAGGACTCTGCAATTACTCTCAAAAGTAAGGAACACTAGTTTTTCATGGTCTCATATGCTGCACAAAGTTACTTCGAGATACAATACAATGTTCTTTCTTCTTTAAAAAATATCCTTGTGTGGAAAACTATGATACTCGGACTCGGGTACGGGTACGTATCTAAGTGTCACATCTTTTATTTTTCAAAATGTAGGATACAGGAACATGATTAAAAAAAAGTCCAAATTTCGGACACGGATACGTGGGTATTCAAACTTCAATTTTTTTTTCCTAAAAAATTCACATGTAAAAACTTATATAATAATTAAGTGGCAAATAAATCATCTTACCCCACCCAACTAAATCAAGCCCAATACAGCCCCACTTACATATACACCCAACAGCCCTAAATACAAAAAATATTGTAGCCCAACAAAATTAGCCCATATAACCAAAGCCCACTGTCTAAAATTTATTTTACCCCAGCCCAACCCACACAATTAACCCATCATTACATACAAAACCTAAAGGGGTCCATAATCCCTTTATCTTCTTTTCGTTTTCTCCGCATCTGCTTCTTCTCGTCGCCACTTATTCTGCTTACATCCCACATCCAAATAACTAGGGCCATAAATCATCTAACTTTGTCTTCTCCAACACTGCCATTGCTTCTTCCCATTGCCGCCTTCAACGCCGCCTGTTCTGCCTCCATCCCACTTCCAGACGCCGCCGTGTCAACTTGAAAATTGGAGAACCCACCCCAAATTTCATACTAATACCCGTGTCGTGTCGTGTCGTGTCGTGTCGACAAGGTACTCCGGCCATTTCGAAGAATCAAAGCATCACAGGTGGAAAATTATGTATGTTATTTAGTTGTAAAGTAAATCCTAGGGATTCTAATTCCTGATTTTGTGGGAATAGTTAGTATGAATCCTGATTCTTTGGGAATATTTTATTTGTTTCCTTTTTAGCTAGTTGACCTAGGTTTGTATCCAGCCTACAAAAGCCTCTGTTTTCTGACTGAATATATACAAAAAAGATTATCATCATTTTACCGCATGGTATCATAGCCATAAGGCTTAGAATTTTATGGGAAGAATTGTTCTATTTTGACTACTTGGCTTTCATTGCCTGCAGTTTTGTGATCCTTGCCAGCCTTCACTGTTGCCTTAATTGCCTAGAGATTGTGTTTTTTTTGTTTGGAGGATGTCGGAGATCGCAGACACGACTGCTACAGCACAATCGGAGATTGTTCGATCCCAACAACCTGAGGAATTGCAAAATATCCAGACTAGATGGAAAAAATTACCTTGAATGGTCTCAACTCGTTCGCACCATGTTAAAAGGAAAGGGGAAGATCAGCCATCACATGGGTACAAGGCCGAAACCAGGATATCCTAGTTTTGAAGCTTGGGATGAAGAGGATTCCATGATTATGGCGTGGATGTGGAACTCTCTGACTCCAAAGATTAGTGACGTGTATGTTATTGGCTACAGCCAAGGATATTTGGGACGCAATTCAACAAACATATTCTAAAGCTAGAGACGTGGCTCAAGTATATGAGGTCAAGGTGAAGACGATTGCTACAAAACAGGGAAGTAAAACAGTTACTAATTATGCCAAACAATTGAAATCTTTGTGGTAAGAACTTGATCGTTATAGGGTGATAAAAACCAAATGCCCCAAAGATGCTGTTGTTCTAAAGGACTTCATACAGCAAGATAAAGTTATGATTTTCTTCTTGGACTTAATCCAGAATTTGATCAAGTAAGAATCCAGATTCTTGGCAAGCAGGAAGTTCCGTGTTTTAATGAAGTGGTGGCATTGACTCGAGGTGAGGAAAGTAGAAGCTAATGCTTGAACCGCAAAGCACTGACAGCTCTGCCATGGTATCTAATGTTAGCAATAATTCAGCTACGAATGTGGAAAGAGCACTAATTGTTGGAAATGGAAGACCTGACCAACCAAAAGATCAGAACCGTGATTACAAGGATAGCTTGTGGTTCACTTTCTGTAAGAAAGCACGTCATAAGTGTGAACAGTGTTGGAAGCTTCATGAAAAACCTCCAAGCCGAGAATAGAGACAGAAAGGAGAACAATCAAGGAACAATGGTCAGGCCCATGTTGCTGCGATACAGCAGAATGAAGCAACACCACAAGAGTAAGGACGTCTCAACCAAGAAAAGGTCGAGAGGGTGAGATCACTTATTGGCAACCTTCAGGTACTTGTTCATTAGCGTATTCAAGTGAGTTTCCATTCTTCATTAGATTAAATGTCTCGACTATAACCTTTGCCAACTAATGGGTCATGGACTCGGGAGTTACCGACCATATGACCCACCTACCAAATATTTTCTCACATATTTCCCATGTCCAAACAGTAGGAAAATAGTCACAGCTGATGGTTCTTCGACCACTGTAGCAGGTGTCGGAGATATTAAAATAAGCCCATCACTGACCTTCAAAAATGTTCTCCATGTCCCTAGACTGTCCACAAATCTTGTCTCTATATACAAAAACTCACTCAAGATTTACATTGCAATGTGATTTTTCATCATAGTTATTGTGTATTTTAGGACGAGGATTCGGGGAAGATGATTGGACATGCTAGAGAATGGGATGGGCTCTACTGCCTCGAAGCACCGAGTCAGTCAAGCATTATCAAGGGCAAATTACCTCATTCTTTTGTTTCAGGGTCTTTCATCCAATAAAGAGAAAGTTTGGCTCTGCCATCGCCTACTTGGACATCCATCGTTTAGGGTTATTAAAATTTTGTTTCTTCTTTATTTAAAGGTCTAGATGTTGAAAATTTTCCTTGTGAAGTGTGTGAACTGGCTAAACATAAACGTGTATCCGTTCCAGTTAGTAATAAAAGAAGTTCAATTCCTTTTTATCTCATCCATAGTTATATTTGTAGTTCTAATATTCCTAATGTTTCTGGGGCAAGATGGTTTGTTTCATTCTTTGATTATTGTACTCGTGTTACTTAGATTTTTTTGCTCAAACATAAATATAATGTTAGTACTGTTCTTCCAAATTTTTGTTTCATGATTAAGAATCAATTTGGGGTCAATATCAAAAGGTTTAGGTCGGATAATGCTAGGGGTTATTTCAATCAAGTCCTATCTCCATACTTTCAGAAGGAATGGATAGTATATGAGTCATCTTGTGTTAGTACCCCACAACAAAACGGAGTAGAAGAAAGGAAAAATGGCCACTTTCTTGAATCAAACCTAGCTTTCATGTTCCAGAAAAATGTACCTAAATCCTTTTGGGGAGAAACGGTTCTTACAGCCGCACATCTTATAAATCGTTTACGAGTCCAATGGAAATACTCTCAACATTCTTCTACACACTACAAATAATCTTGTCCTTAGAATATTTGGGTGCATATCATTTGTCCGTGTCCATAGTCAAAATAGGGGGAAGTTGGATCCTAGGGCGTTAAAATGTGTCTTTGTGGGATGGACCTATGAGGCTTTACTGTGACAACAAACCATCTTAGAGGACTTAAAGATCAAGTGGGATGGACCTATGAGGCTTTACCGTGACAACAAGTCTGCTATCAATATTGCGCACAACCCATGAAAGAACTAAGCACGTCGAAATAGACACACACTTCATCAAAGAAAAGTTGGACAATGGCTTAATCTGCACACCCTACATGTCCAATACAGGTCAATTAGCTAACGTGTTTACAACGGGACTGAACAGTACAATGTTTCAGACACTCATTTCCGAGCTAGGAATGGAAAATGCCTATTCACCGACTTGAGGGGGAGTGTGGAAAATGATGTAAATTCTTTAGATTCTTATTTAGTTGTAAAGTAAATCCTAGGGATTCTAATCCCTGATTTTGGCGAAATGGTTAAGAGTATGATTCCTGATTTTTTGGGAATATTTTATTTGTTTCCTTTTTAGCTAGTTCACCTAAGTTTGTATCTAGCCTATAAAGGCCTCTGTTTTCTGACTGAATTATATACAAAAAAGATTATTCTCATTTTACCACACTTTGAATGGGTTTAAGGAGCCCTAAGATTCAGATCATGACAGTCCTTTGTGAAAAATATCATTCAAATTATGGATGATGTCCTGAAATATCAAATATAGCACCGTAGTTCCTAGAAAGACTTGTTGTGGGTCAACTAGTATCTGTTATTTTCCTGTGACATTGAACCGTCTAAAATATAATTGCATTGAGGTTCATCACAAGGAAGTTAGATAACCTTGATATCAGTTGCTCTATAGTTTTAGTTAGTATTTTTTCCAAAGGATACCGATTAAAGTATCAATTGAACAACAAACATTCGAAAGAGTATTAAGATTTACGCTAGTAATTACTAAATTCCCACATTCTTTAATTTTCTTCATGCTGAAGAGTTTAACACAAAAGAACTTCTATTTAAATACACAAAATCTTGCACACATTCATTATATGGCATATACACACAAGACTTTCTCCTTATTTTCCAAACAAAAACATATTAAAAAAGGAACGTGAATAATCTGGATCCTCAAATATTTCGATGATGATCTTCACAAGCCACTGCAAAAACTTCGGCAATAACACAATTCATGCTTCAGGACTAACTATCTATGGCTGAATTAGATTCTTTTGGTTGGGCTATTTATTTTATTGGCTGAATTTGGGTAATAATTTTTTCTTTTCTGCTTTTGGATTAATTATCTATGGCTGGATCTAATTTTTTAGGTGGGCTACTTTTTACAGACTAAATTTGGGCATAAATTTTGTTTGGGTATCCATAAGGAGGCTCCGCCCCTGCCTGTTCCCCATATGGGACGTGTACTCCACAACGAAGAGATTTGTCCAAATTTGGCATCATTTTAATTGGTTGGGCAAATGCTCTTTCTGCTTCTTATGTCCATATAAATGTTCCACATTCCAAGCACTCAGTATATGGCTCATTATTGCACTAAATTTTGAATAAAAAGCTCTAACAGACAGAAAAGCTATTTGGTGGAAGATATGAACTTCACTAATAGACTTTAGTTATACACTCCATGACCGTTAATCGTTCTCATGATTTCTCTTTAATCCCACAACTGAAACAATTAAACCCCAAATACCAATTTGTTGCTCATAAAAGAACACTTCTTCACACTAATATAAAGTTTTTCACCTCTTACAACATCCAGGATTTGTCAGATATGCATATTTTCTTTCTGCATAATTCTTTTCTGCTACCAATTACCAAATCACTTCAAATCTAATATCAATATCCCAATTAGATTATAACAAGGCACACAATGCTGGACCCCAAATTAAAAAACCTAATTTTCATTTCCAGACACAATTCCAAGAAAGAAAAGCACCAAAAATGGAAGTAAAATATACGTCAGCCAGACGAAGAATGTGAAAAATCTTAACCCCAAAAGAGAAAATGTCAGAATATTCTATAGATAGTGAAAAAGCATAAACAATAAATAACATGAGCCATTAATAATTAATTAGTACAATCTATTGGATCTTCACAAACAGCTGAATAAGATATTTTATTTTCTTGCATGACCAGTTCAGATAAGGGAAAACTAAGAGATTGCTTCAAAATAAGATCCTTGTGTTCTACATTCCCTATCAGACCGGGAGAGGTTGAGAGGAAAAGAGGACCAAATTGTCCACTGGGAATCTATATAGCCATGCACTCAGTGAAACGTAGATGCCCAAACGTATCAGCATTTCACATAAAGTAGATATGCATACATTGAAATTACACGTCAAAAGAACGAAGGAAGAGGCATTGCAAAACAATAACTGTAAGTTCAAATTTGGCTAAAGAACAATAAGATACAGTACCTCCTCTTGAAATCGTTGAAGCATGAGACGCTTTTGTTCAAGATCTGTGGCGTAAGGATCCAACTGGCCTTGACCCACAATAGGAGAAGACCATGTCTGACCTATGTCCCTCTTCTGAAAAGTTATATGCATTACATCATCCTCTGCAACATATATTCCAAGTTAGTATTGATAATTTACATGCTTTAGAGATTATAAATTGGATATTATCATCTGTATGTTCAGTACTCTAAATCTTGAGTTGGTCTATTTCAAACATCCATCAACAAACTATCCTCCGGTTGTTTGCACATGTTTGAATTCACGTGTTTATAACCAAACTTACACTAAATTCCGAAAAAATAGCTCATTTTCATCTTTAATGAGTGATGACTAATATAATAGCACTCTTATTGACAAGTATTTTAGATTTCAACCAAAACCAAAATTTTTAGGTTTAACTCTGCCAAAAAACTTGCATACTTTTCTCGTTAACCCAAACTGTGAATTCAAATTCTTGAGAAAAGTAACCAAGAAATAGTAATCTCATAAACTTTCATAGCACATTAAAAAGGAATCATCTAATTTTCTTGTGACTATTTAACCATAAGAAAGTACCTAGAGTCCAAAAAGAACAATCTGTCTTCACTGGGCAGGTAAGATCATGCTGTAAACATTACATACAGAAAAAAAAAAAATAGAAAAAAGAATACAATTAATGAACTGCTAAAGCCCAAAAGAAATTCAGAAAGAAAAAATAGAATTAGAAAAACTGACATCAAGATAAGGAGGATTTCCTTTAATCCCAACTTGGACATGATTGGAATCAATCTTACAGTGAAACAGTTTCTTAGGAACATTTGGTGGAAGGGTTATGTACATATTCACCTCTTCCAACGTTTGATCCCACTCGAACACTTTCTGGCCTGAAAAAATTCAACGCCATCACATCACTGGACATGCTTATTATTCTAAATTCAGACAAAGATTATAAAAGAGGAGGTTAATACCATTATGGATGAAGCTGTGACGTTGCTCTGGAGCCAATTTCTCTGCCATTTTTCTTGCCCTTGGGTTTAGTCTTCTCAATCCTGATTTATATTTTCCCGTAGAAGACAAATGTAGAAGTTGCTACTTGCTGCCATGTTTGGCTGAGCTTAAATATTTACTCAGAAGTAACTTTACCTATACAAATAATTGTTTTTAAAATAAATATTTTTTTATTGATTACTTATTTTGACATTAACTACTAACAAAAAAATGATTAAAACTATATATTTAGTTATGTTTGAAAATAAATAATTACTCTTTAACTTTTATTTGTTTGGAAGTTTAGACTGAGCCTCCGTTTGTTTCTTATTTTTCATCCCTAAAAATAAAAAATATGACCGTTATCCATCACATCAAGCCATCAATTTTGAATTTCTATATCTTGTATGGGGCCCAATAACGACTATATTTTTCATTCTCATTCTACAATAATGAGAATCAAACGGGCACTGAATACTGAATTATTTAATAAATTTATCGTATGAGATATTGTAGCCTTCTTATTTTTTTTTTTTCTAGTGACAAATGTTCTTTTGCTTCGGTGTTTGCCACACGATTGTTCAATATATTCTCTTCCTTTCTTCAGGATATTAAGGGTTCGTTTGATTCTCATTATTGTAGAATGAGAATGAAAAATATAGCCGTTATTGAGCCCCACGCAAAATATAGAAATTCAAAATTGATGGATTGATATGATAGATAACAGTCATATTTTTCATTTTTATGAATGTTTAATATCTACCAAACGGAGGCTAAATTCATGTTTAGTACAAATTTTTAAAAATTCATTTTTAACTCTACATTCTTCAAATAAAATAATTTTGAACATGGAAGCATAACTTTTTCCTACTTTTAATCACACATTCTCCAAAAAAAAAAAATTTCACAAAATCTATTCTAAAAAAATCTACGCCAAACAAGTCCTAATTCTTATTGCCATTAGTTGAGAGATTTTAATCTTTTAATCTTTTTTCTTTTTTTAATTTATAAAAGTTTTAGTATTCCACCAATCTCCAGAATCACGAATTAGAATGTCCCAACATTCTCCAAAGTCCAACCATTATAGTAAAGTTTTTCTACCTCAAAAAATGAAGATACTAAAACATGAATCATGCTAGCCTATTATTTTTTTTTTGTCCTTTTCTCCAAAAATATTTATGGTTAGACACGTGTTTGCTGCCTCCACAAGCCATCGAGCCTTAGGGGCTAGGTTTGACACGATGCCCAATTTGATGCCCCTACATGTGAGAGATGGTAATGAAATTTAAAAACAGTCGAGCTATAAGTACAGAAATTGATTCAATTTCTGTACTTAAACACTCACATTCAAGGGAGGGAAGATAATTTTTGTTTTCAATATTTTATACATGGTGCGGGCCCCATGTGACTGAAAATTCAAAAAATCTGTTAAATTTCTGTAAAATATTTCCTATACTTTTAGCATAAATCATATAAAAATAGTGGAGATGAAAACTAACCAATCTGATTCTTCTAAAGTCGAATGTAATCGATTTCTAATTGAAATTCTATACATGCAAAATGTCGGTCCATGTGTAATGCAAGTATCAAACCATATGAAAACTCAATTTCGATTCCAATTCTATTTATATATACTTTAACCAAATTAGTATCCTCTAGTATATTGTAGTTTGTGTTTCATTTGGGCATTTGTCGAAATGTCTTTTGTGCGAAAAGCTTAAAAGACTAGCAATGATAATAAACCCGACCATTTCTTAGGGCTTCGTTCAAAATTTCGTCCCAACGCTCGAGTGGTAAGCTAGCAGTAATGCTACATCTTTTCCTCCTTGATCCATATTTTGACCTCCACAAACCTCAATTCAACAAATCCACAAATACTCAATGAAATTTGGGTCGAACTTTAACAGCATTACTGAAGAAAAGCTCGGAATTTTCAGTGGAAGAAGATAATGCCATAGATTTCAGATTGAACATGGTTGTTTAATCTTGAATCAGAATTCGGCAACTGCAATTAAGCTACAATGATTTAATCAAGAACACTGTTATTGAAGAAATGAGAGAATTTCTTGAGAATGGTATCGAAAATATTCTTTTATAAAATTGGAGAGGACTATACCACAAAGAAATTGAATTTGGACAACATTCATTTATAGTGAATTTGATTCAAAATTGATGTTAAGTAAATCTGAACAACTTCTTTCCGAAGTTCAGTTTTGGGCGGAAATAGAAATAGAAATATATATAT
>CAIGRT010168537.1:0-23940 GCA_903798405.1 Fraxinus platypoda | reverse complement strand
AGGGCTAAGTTGAGTAGAGGTGGAAAATGAAGTCGAATTTTTTTTTTTTGAAAGATGAATTAGGGTTTTGTAGGGGCTTGCAGGCTGGTATTGGGATAGATTAATTTAATTTTATAATATTAAAAAGTTTAAATTATTACCTGATTTTTTAACAAAAAACATTCAAATCTAATTTTTGAATTAGGAATTTAAAAGCCATGGCTAGGTATAATTTCCACAAATTCTATTGTATATAAATATTGTGTGTATGTACAGGGGCGGACCCAGCATCCGACGAGGGGGGGTGGCCGCCCGTGCTGGATCCGTCGGAGTCTTCAATAGAATCAATACTGCTGGGTAATCAAAGAGCTTATCTGTGTCACAGTGTCAGTTGCAGAGCCGGAAGAAGAAGGGAAGAAGAAGATGATGTTTTTAAATTTGGGCTCCTTTTTTTTGTTTTGGGCTGAAGAGTTGGGCCTTTTTTTTAAATATTAGGCCCAATAATTGGACAATCCATGGTCCATGGGATGGATAATACCCATTACCCGGCAACTTACTGTTAGCAATTACCATACTCCTTCAGATTTCGCCGCTTCGATATTATTACCTGATTTTTTAACAAAAAACATTCAAATCTAATTTTTGAATTAGGAATTTAAAAGCCATGGCTAGGTATAATTTCCACAAATTCTATTGTATATAAATATTGTGTGTATGTACAGGGACGGACCCAGCATCCGACGAGGAGGGGTGGCCGCCCGTGCTGGATCCGCCGGAGTCTTCAATAGAATCAATACCGCTGGGTAATCAAAGAGCTTATCTGTGTCACAGTGTCAGTTGCAGAGCCGGAAGAAGAAGGGAAGAAGATGATGATGTTTTTAAATTTGGGCTCCTTTTTTTTTGTTTTGGGCTGAAGAGTTGGGCCTTTTTTTTAAATATTAGGCCCAATAATTGGACAATCCATGGTCCATGGGATGGATAATACCCATTACCCGGCAGCTTACTGTTAGCAATTACCAAACTCCTTCAGATTTCGCCGCTTCGATCGGTTCTCCACTTCTTCTTCTCAGTTCTCCCTGCTCTGCTGTCGGCGATGTTGGATGATTCATTACGCTACTTCTGTCCACTAAAGGTATTCCTTTCACGCCTTTCTCCGTGTTCATCCATCTGTAAGTCGTAAAAGAATTGTTTGTGAGGAAGAGATTGAGAGGATTTGCTCAAGTAAATTTGAGGGTTTTTAGAATTTAATCAATTGATAGAAAATTGAAAGAAATTGTTTTGCCCAATAGACTTTAATGGTTAGGGTTCAGGGTTTTGGGATGGTGAAGAGGGGTTGACAGTATGAAGATGGAAGTGGTGGCATTGGATGTTGAAGATAGAGGTGGTAGTAGTGGTTTTTGGAGATGGAGGTTGGTGGACCCTAGACCCTTGTGCTCTGGTATTTGCCCAGAAACCAAATCAGGTTGCGGTGGGATGAGGGAGCGGGAGTGGGTGGTATCAGTCCTGGTAAGGATGGAAGTGGAGGTGATGGCAAGAGTGGGGAAGGGGTGGAACCGTGGAAGGGGTAGATGGAGAAGATCCATATACCATTTTCTTTGTGTTGTGTAAATTTTTTTGTTTATTAATTATTTTCGTATATTAATTATTTTAGTTGAAGATATTAAGAGATTCTTTTTCAAAAATTGATCAAATTAAGATCAAACTTTTGACTTTGATCAATTAACGATCATTCGAACAAAGACCGTCCAGTGATTCTCCATACGTACATTTGTTCAAAGATTTAGGAGGTAACTACTATAATTTAAAAATTTATGATTGCATTGTATGTTTTTGAAAAGTCAGAAATGCACGTTACAAATTTCCCTTTAAAAATTGATTCATATTCACGTGGTCAACGGTTGGTCCGTCTGTGCTGAACTTTGGTGCTGGGTCCGCCACTATGTGTGTGTATAAATTCTTCATATACTTTGTAGATGGGGTGTGTAATTGACTAAATTTAAAATTACCGATCACGATAGCTCTGCCAATAAAATTTAATACGACATTGAATTGCACAAATGTATTTGATATCCTGCCACATTCAGTAGTCTCTTAAACATTCGTTAAGTTCGTCAAGGACGGCTCAATTTAATCAGTGATATTTTGTTGACCACGGAGAATATGTCGATTCCATCTGGCTTTATCTCCTGCTCCTTTTTTGCCTTGACATTACAATTGTTTCAGTGTATTCGTTTTGTTGATTCAAGAAACTAAAATTTGTGTTTATTTTTTAATTACGCTCAATTTGTTGATTCAAGAAACTAAAATTCGAACATTGCATGCTGCTTTGATAATTAAAAGAAAAGAAAAAGTTCTCATGACATTTTCATCTAAATAAATCAGCTGTTCGAATTATTTTTTGACTTCAAGAAAGAATATTTCGAGTTTAACTTGGACTCGAAGGTGACCATTGCTTGGCCAATTTATTCTTTGAGAATGATCTTTCTGTTCCACATTGAGATGAAATAATCTATTTCCAATTTATTACGAAGTCCCACTAAAGATTGAAAAAGATACAAAAGAGCACGCATGCTATATACAGACATGATTTTGGAAAATTAATTTAGAAAAAATGATGTATACATGAACTTGAAGAATGAATTTAAATTAATAGAATAATATTGAAAATAAAAAAATATATGCACAATATGTTGAATTTTAATTTGTCATGTGGACCTATATATATAATTAAGTGATTCTCATTCTATGTATCATCACATCAACACAAGGATACAAGAGAAAATATATTGAAAATGAAGATCCAAAACCCACAATCAAGAATGGGAAATCAACAATCAAATAAAATGAATTGAGGCAATTAAGATTATAGAGCAAGAAACTAAAGTCGAGAACAAGAATCAAAAGAAGTAATATTCAATATTAAGATTAAGAAGCCAAATATGAAGAGATTGCAATTGATCTCCATGATTCAAGATTCGGGTTCAAGATCTAATAATAAAGAATTATTCCTCATAAATCAAGGTATGTTCCGCATTTAATAATTTTCTTGATAATTTGACATTGATAATCTTGGCAATAAAGTAATTATATTTTTAAGTTCTCGACATTTAAAATTTTATAAAAAAATCTAACAAGTGGTATCAGAGTTAATCCATATTAAACCATTGAGAGTAAAAGGAAGAATTTTACGGTTGAAATTCATACTTTGGATTTCTAAATTTTGAATTTTACAGTTGGGTGTTGTATCTCAATAAAATCATGTGCGACAGCGCTCGAGCACTGGCTCCCTAGGGTGCCTCCTATCTGCTGGTGGGCACAGCGGCAGCACTGCAGGGCTTCTGCAGATCGCCACAGTGCTACTCCAACACTGCAACGCCCATTTTCTGTCTGATTTTTTCAAATTTTTTTTTTTGTTTTGTTAAAACAAAAGAAAGAAAAATAAAAAATAAAAATAAGGAATGACAATCAAATTTCAAATCTTGGTACTTAAAATTTATTTCAGATTGCTACTTTTTTAAAATAGATTAATTGAAACAACATGTTACCAAAATAAACTCTTATCTAAATTAACTTATTTGAAATATTAGGAAGGTTGTAAGTACTTAATTCATACAGATATTCACCGGCTCAAAGGAAGGTAAATATTTGTCTGAATTACGTACATACATGTAGTAATAAATATGTGACAATTATAAAATTCATTTATGTGAACAATAAGTCGGTTCAAAGAAATATTTATTGCGATAAGGATTGGATAACCTACTAATCTTACAGATAAAAGTCTCATTGATGAAAAACAAACGAGCTTTGATAAATGGGATAGTTCAAATTGCATGAATCTTATGATCATGAAACGTGAACTTACAATAACATTCAGGGATGTTGTGTCCAATAAGGTAACTGCCAAAGAATTTCTTAAAGAAAACTCAAAAAACGCTTTGCAAAAAAAAAAAAAACGATAAGGCCGAAATTAGTGTGTTTCTAGCGAATATGGTTTCACTAAAGTATGAAGGTAAATGAAACATACGGGAGTACATCATGGAGATGTCTCATCTTACTTCAAAACTAAAGGAATTAAAGCTTGAGTTGTCTGTTGATTAGCTCGTACATTTAATTTTGATTTCTATTCTTGCACGATTCGACTAATTTAAGGTCAGTTACGACCGTCATAAGGGAAAAGTGGACTCTAATGAGCTCATTTTATATTGTATGTAATAAGAAGAAAGACTAAAGTAAGAGAAAACTGAAAGTACTCATTTAGTAAGTACCTCTAAGGACAAGTTAAAGAATAAGGAAGCTACATCTGGTTCAGCTCAAAAGAAACAACAGAAGTCTGAAAAGCATAAATCATCTGGCGGTTACTTTTGTGAAAATCCGGGACACATGAAGAGCGAATGTACTAAATACCACACTGGACTTGTTAAGAAAAGTATACTTCTCACTTTGGTTTGTTCTAAGGTTAATTTAGTTTTAATGCCTAGCACACTTGGTAGATAAATTTCAGTGTCACTACTCATATAAGTGTGTCTATGCGGGGTTGCCTGAACAACCGAAAGTCAATTGATGCTGAAAGATACATTTATGTGGGCGAAGGCAATTTAGTTGAAGTTGAGGCTATATGGACTTTTAAGTTATTATTTGGATTTGAAAGAGACATATGTAGCACCGTCTTTTAGACGAAATTTGATTTTTATTTCTATATTGGACAAATTTGGTTACTCTTATTAATTTGGAAATAGTCAGTTTAGATTATTTCTTAAATCAAATATTGTGGATACTGGTTCTTTATCTGGTTATGATAACCTATGATTGCTTAATACGGTTGCCTTTTATAAAGAAACATTGTATGTGAATTCACGTGGTATTAAACATAAATTAACCGATGAGAAATTCGCTTCGTTATAGCATAAGAGATTAGACCACTTTTCTCAAAAGAGAACGAAAAATCTTGTGTCAGAATGAATTCTTGATCCCCTTGATTTTTCAGATTTAAATATTTATGTTAATTGCATTAAAGAAAACAAACAAATATAAGGAAATTAGGTGTTAATAGAATTTCGAATGTCATAGAACTAATTCATAAGGATATATGTGTGTCATTCCCTTCGACTTCTTAAAATGGTCAACATTCATTTATTATGTTCATAAATGATTTTTCTCGTTATGGCTACTGTATCTCATCCATGAAAAACCGCAATCACTGGACATGTTCAAGGCTTACAATGTCGAGGTTGAAAATCAACTCAGAAAAAGAATAAAACACGTCAAATCTTGTCGTGGTTGTAAATACTATGGCAGATATGACGAGTCACAAGAACAATATTTAGTACATTTTGCTAAATTCCTATAGGAATTTGAAATTGTCTCAAAGTACACCATGTTGGATCCTAGAATGAATGATGTTACTAAGAGACGAAACATAATATTTAAGGACGTGGTAAGGAGTGTGATTAATCATTTCACTTTGTCAGAATCTCTAGGATGAAGCACTAAACACTGCAGCTTAAATTCTCAATAAAGTTTCAAGTAAAACAACTGTTGAGGGGTTACAAATTTTTAAGATCCCACTATCAAGTTAATTTTCGAAATGAGAAATGTTCAATTACTTGAGGATGTGGAGTTTGCCGGGGAGGGGGGAATAAGGTTTTAAGGTTAAGGATTTTATCTTTGAAAAAGAATATGTATTTATCCTTTCTGTTACAATTGATAATGTTTAGGATCGAGACAAATTCTTGCTCCAAATTTTGTTCAAGAAACAATTTCGAATCAAACGCCTTATATACAATCAAGAGATTGATCCAAAAAAAACAAACTTAACAACTTCAAAAACAAATGCCCTAAGGAATCCACTAGAGAAAGGAAAAAGGTAATCCCGGATGACTTTATAATCTTTCTCCAAAAACATGACAATGACGTTGGATTGATGGAAGAAGATATGATCAATAAACTTTCATCAAGCCATAAAAAAGAATAATTTTCAAGAGTGGATTGATGCCTGAATAAAGAGATAAAGTTCATGAAAGACAATGATGTTTGAGAACCCATCCAATTGCCTGATGGTACGAATCCCACTAGTTGTAAATTGATATTTAAAATCAAGAGGGACTTGAAGGGTGGTGTGGAGAGATATAAGGCTCTTCTTATTGTAAATGGCTTTACTAAAATGGAATGCACTAACTTTAAATAGACTTTCTCTCCAGTTTCAACGAAAATCTTTTTTAGGACTATTATTACACTTGTGATACCTTTTTATCTCGAGCTACGTCGATGGTTTAAAATTAAAGAAATCCATTATGGACTCAAGCAGGCTTTTCATCAATGATATCACAAATTTCATCAAATAATTATCTTGTTTGATTTTGAGATGAATGTAGTTGATGGTTGTGTATATCACATGTTCACTAGGAGAAAGCATATTTTTCTGAAATTGTATTTCGATGACATATTGTTTACCTGCAATGATATAGGCTTATTACATGAATCTAAGAGATTTAGTCATGAAATTTTGAAATGAAAGATGTTGGTGGCGCTTTTTTTGTATTAAGGATACATATATACCGGGATCGTTCTCGGGGTTTTTTGAATTATCATAAAAGAGCTATATCGATAAAGTTTTCTTAAAAGATTTATGATGCGGGATTATAAATCAGGATATACCCATGTTGATAAAGGAGACAAGTTTAGTCTCAATCAATGCTCTGAGGATAAATATAAAAAAAATGCAGAAAATTTCCTATGCATTAGAAGTTGGGAGTTTAGTGTATATTTAGGTTTGTACACATCCAGATATAGCATTCATTGTTGGAATGCTGGGAAGACACTTAAGTGACTTGGGATGGGTCTTTGGAAAGCAGCTAGCGGGTTATTCGGTATCTATAGAGAACTGAGGATTACATAATCACATACAAAAAATTAGACCAATGGGAGATCATTGGATATTTAGATTTTGATCATGGAATATGAGTGCTGAATTTTGTCATTAGGCTGCAAATTTTGGATGGAATTGAAAGACCAGTTAAGTTATTTTGTAACAATAGCAGTCTTATATTCCAACAGAAGCTCGATGATGTCAAGGTTTATAGATAATTAAGTTCCTAGATGTTAAGGAAGGAATTTAGAGTGGTCATGTTTCTATATAGCATATTAGGAAAAACTCCATGATTGCAGATCCACTTACTAGATAACTACCACCTAAGGTCTTTTATGAGCATACTCTTATATGGGTGTTGCATTTTTTGATGATATGACAGTTTAGTGGGAGTTTGTATTTGGTTGTTGTATGATTCAGACACATATTATGCTTATAGATATTCAAGTTATTTTCAGAAATAAAGTATTCAGTTCAGTCTCACTCTGATTAAAGTTTTAATTTGATCTCATTAAAAAATAAGGTATGACTAGCTGAAAATAGTTATGTTTGGATTACACTACATGTAATTTCCATGCTACACATTTATACTTGATCTATGTCATTTGATTGTATTGATATACATTATCATTGATTGGTTTAGTTATCATACTTGTAACGAAGACAACTTTGAATTAGTGGACAAGATTGTTCAGAGATACTTTTAATTATGATAGCAAAAGTTTTGAAGTCATAAGGATATGCACTTTTATAAGGTAACATATGTGGTTCAAGAGGTAGATTGATGTGTTTTAATTTGTTACGTGGGCATACATACGTAATTAAGTGTGCATTAAAGGTTATTTTAAAATTATGTCTAATTAAAGTGATCAAATAAAGAATTAAAGTTATTGGGCTTTGGACATTTAAATAAAGTATGGACCTAAATATGTGTAGAGATCGGATCCATTAGAGTTATATTTTCGTGATGGGTCAAAATACATATGGAAATATGATTATGATTATGATCCCAAATCCATAAGTGATTCTCATTCTATGTGTCATTCTATCAAAACAAGAGAAAATATATTGAATAGAAAGATCCAAAACTCACAATTAAGAACAGAAAATCAACAATCAAGAAGAAAGAATTGAGACAATAAAGATTATAGAGTAAGTAGCTAAAGTCAAAAATAAGAATTCAAGAATCAAAAGAAACAATATTCAATATTAACAATTAAGAAGCCAAACAAAAAGAGATCGTTGTTGATCTCTATGATTAAGATCCGGAATCAAGATCTAATAATAAAGACTCATTTCTAATGAATTAATGTATGTTCTGCATTTAATAATTCTCTCGGTGATTTGACATGGAGGATCTTAATAATAAAGTAATTAAGTTTTCAAATTCTTGAGATTTAAAGTTTTATAAAAAATCTAACACAATAGTTTGGAGGATTAGTATTAAAATAAAGAATGAAATTAAACTCTATTTTAATTTACTAATATTGAAAATAAAGAAGTGCATATTAACTCGAGAATTATTGAATAATCTAGAAAATTGAAATTGAAGAATTAATCTACACCTAAGTTAATTGAATGAGACAAAAGGGAAATATTGCAATAATTTAAATATAACGAGGTATAATTGTCCAAAAATAGATTCTCAAATTAATGTACTAGTTGTAAGCACGTACGTTGTACATCTTATGTATCGAATGAATGATATATGTAATATTTTTGAAATACTAATACTGTTTTTGAAAGTAGTTGAAGTAATTGATATTTTTAAAGGAAAAACTAAAATTGCTAAAAAGAATATACATGAATAAAACTTTTCATGAAAAGTATATAATGTGAAAAAGTTGAATGAATTGAGATGTAATAATTTGATTACAATAACACTTCTTTATACACAATATTTTTTATCAATGTCACACTGCTTTTCTTTGTTCTATTTTATGCTTTTATCAAAACTCTTGTTGTTTGCATTGAAATTTCTCGAGAAAATGTGACATATAGTTGTCCATAAGAGAATACATGTTCAGGAATGTATATTCTAACAACAATTTTGTTTGTCTCTGAACCTTGTTAATAGTCATTGTAAATCATAGATGTATTGTAAATTATTTCCTCTTGAATTTGAATGGATATCCTTCATCATTTGTTATATGCTAAAAAAATGACCCAATTGTGATGAACCGACTTCATATATCTCTTTTGGCAACAAATATAAATTACAAAAAAAAAACACAATTATCAGACTTTATAAATAAATTGAGAATTAGTTTGGATTGCTAACTTCTTCACACGCTGTATAATTATTAGACTAAACCTCGACATAAATAAATAAATAAATGGCACTGGATATAATTTGAATTCTCATTCTAATGTGCGTTAAAATTAATAGCAAATGAGGATATATACACTAACTTACAAGGATACTCTTATCTCTAGCTATTTATGAGTTATAAGATAGTTTTACCATAATTTTAAATTTAAACATAATCTAAATCTCAATTTAAAAAAAAAAATGCTCATTTACACTAAACAAACCAAAATATTGAAATAACATTCTTATTTGTAGTTCACATAATCTACAAATATGTAAACCATATAAAAATATTCAAACCTATATATATTATTGGAACATATAATATTTTAAGTAGAGACACAAAAAATACACAAAAGTGGAGAATATAGATCCAACTCTGAACGAAGAATTAAATTGTTTATTAAAAAACAAAATTCATTGAACAAAATCATTTTATAGATGCAAACAATAATTATTATATAATTGAAAGAAACTACAACAGAAAATATTTTTCGATCTGATACGGACATAAATATAAAATTTGGAGAGCAGTAATAATTTTGAAGCATAGTAATTAAAAAATTCAAATACCAAAAGAGAAATGAATATTCTCTGGCATATAGAAAAGGAAAAGGAAAATAAACTTAAAGTGTGTAATTTGCTCAATGAGAATTTGGAATCCTAATTTGGTCAGAAGTTGCCGAAAAATTGCNATTCCTAATTGATCAATGAACCATTGATGTATGGGGTCTTAATTTACAAAGTTCGGTGACCTCTTGGGAGGTTTTGGCAAAGTTCGGTGACTATTTAGAGTATTAACGAAGTTCAGTGACCTCCTAGGAACTTATTGCAAAGTTCAGTGACTATTTAGGGAACAATTGAAGTTTGGTGACCTCCTGGGAACTTTTGGCAAAGTTCAATGACTATTTAGGGTATTAACCCCTCATTTAATTTGTCGAAAGTAGTGACACTTTTAGTCTATTGCTTTGACTTGCCTAAAATCCAAATAAACATATTTGATTTATTTTGATTCAATTAGATCTGATTACATTTTGAATCATTGGAGGCATGCACATTTCTTCTAGTATAATTCTGTGAAAGTCAAAAATAGATGATGATAAAAAAATCATAAAATAATTAGTAAGAACTTAAAATCAAAAGCTAATTTTAAATTATATTCCCTTGACAATTTAAGAAACATAAACACACAATTTTCTTGACAATTACCTTGATTTATTTTACGAAAATAATTATTTGAGAAGAAGAGACAGTGAGAATAAGAGAGAAGATGATGGGTTGGGCAAAGTATGTACAGGAAATGAAGTCATTAAAATAAATTATAAAAAACAATAAAAATGAGTCCCTTGAATTTCTCTTGCATTTAAACCAAAGTAAAATGTGTAGAATTAAAAACAAATGATAAAAATCATTAAATTGGATCAATAGAGCAATTAAAAATGCTAGGAAAAATATCAGGAGTATTAAATAAATAGATATTAAGGGTATTTTTGACCTATAATTAAATATATAAGAGTTTAATTGGTATTTAAAAGTTTCTTCCCAATACTTTCTCTGTAAGTATTGTGGATTATAGCAATAGATTTTTGAGTTTGAAAACATATAGCTGAAATTAATTAGGCAAGCTAGCAACCCACAATTAAACACAATTTATTAATATATATATTTTTCATTTAATGGAAACCTACTATAAAAAAAAAATAAGAATTTTGCTACTTGTACATCAAAATTGTACATAAAATGTTACATAATATGACGTGGATGAAAAAGTTGATTGTGTTTTAAACTAAGAAATGATAGAGTATCATGTGACATTATATAACATAGTGTAACCCCTGATGCACATGTAGAAAGATCGAATAATTGTCTGCTCATTAGAAATTATCAAATGGAGGGATTGCATATGCATTGAGTTCCCAACTCACAAGATTTTGGATTATATGAAGGGTTATTAACATAGAGTCATCCAACTTTGAGCGGAGTTGTATCTAGGTACTTATTTCCAATTTGTTGTAATTAGATTACACACCTTCAATTTGCTTAATTTGCTCGCTCAATTTTAATATTGTACAATCTCATCAATCAACTTCGATTTGCTTATAAATCTAGTTATCCTAACAAGTATATCGTTAGTTTAACTTTGCAATATATTGACATTAATGTTAAAAGTAACACATGACTAACATGTATGTTCATGTCACAAAAATATACACGGATGAGTTGATGCAATTTTTTTATTTTTTTTTAAAAGCGAGTTGATACAATTTTGATCTTTCCAATATTACGGCATGTTGATTGAGTCGGACCATGCAGACGATCCAAAATCCATTTCCCAACTATGAAAGTCGAATCAATGTATAGGTCATGAAATTTGAACATAAATAAACTCGTGCAGTTCGAAATAATAGTGGCAAAATAAAAGTTATAATAATAGACTAATGTTTGTGACATTTACAATCATTTAATTCAATTAACTGTGAATTTAAATGGAGGGATAGGGTGTTATTATTTAAGTGAATATAATTATTTTATAGTACTTATGTAGATGAATTGTGTAAATAGATATTAAGGACTTCCAAAATTATGGGAGTCTATTATGATTATGTAACTATAGGTTCCTGTAAGTGAGTTTACTTTGTACACTAGACTTAAAAGGCACGTCGATAGACAATATTGAATGACACTATAATGAATATTGACTTTACTTTTTTTCATAATAATGTCACCGACTTTACCAAATAAGTCAAAATGGCCCAAGGGACATTGAATTAGGCATAATTTAAAAAAAAATAGCATGTGACAGTATTGGTCATTTTTCACTTTAAATCTTATCTGTGGCTTAAACTTAAGTATATCTAAATGATTAATGCTACTTTGCCCGAAAAATGTGACAAAATAGGTGTTGGCAAGATGTGATTGGTTGAAAAAACTGATTGTGTTTTAAACAGTCCAATGATAGGTTGCCATGTGGCATTATGTCAATGATTATGTCAACCATTATGTTCATAAGCATGATTGATATCCAAATAGGGATGACAACGGGGCGAGTATGAGACGGGTCGTCTATTCCCACTCCCGTCCAATCGGGTATTTTTGTTATCTTACCCCATCTCCATACCCGGTTAAAGTGGGATGGGATGGGCTGGGTTCAGGGCGGGGCGGGGCGGGGCGTGGATCGTCCCATTTATTTTTTCTTTTTCTTTTTATTTTATTTTATTTTTTGCTTTTATTTTTTTATGTTTTCAGTTAGTAAATATTATTACTTTTTNTTTTGCCCCGGGGCGGGTTCGGGGGGGGGGGGGGGGGGGGCGTGGATCGTCCCATTTATTTTTTCTTTTTCTTTTTATTTTATTTTATTTTTTGCTTTTATTTTTTTATGTTTTCAGTTAGTAAATATTATTACTTTTTTACTAATTTGTTAAAAACAACTTATGTTCTCTTTAAAAAATGATGATAAATTTATTATTTTTGTTCGATAAAAAACTTAAATTTGAAATTAACTTTAAACGATGCGGGTAGCGGGGCGGGGACTATGTTTCCCGTACCCGCCCCATACCCATTTCGGGGTAATGATCATCACCCCGTCCCTGCCCCGTTTATCCGGTTAGGCGGGTAATCCCCGCTCCATTCAGGGCGGGACTCCACGGGTATCGAGTTGAATGAGTTTTTTTGCCATCCCTATATCCAAACATACAAACACATGTATATACTTACTTTCACGGGTTAAACCCTAATCAGATAATATTTCATTACAATATTTAACGTTATTTTGCATAAGATGACTTTATTAAAAACAATAGTGGAAATTAGAAAATATAGGCACAGAGACATATTCTAAACCATCTCTGACTGAGTTATAGATTAATTTAAACAAAACACCTCATAAGCTCGACTTTTAATTAAAATTAAAACAAGATACTTACTTCTTCAATATTATTTGAGAAAAAACCATCCTTTTACATCATCCAATTAAGCATGATTAATTAAATAAAAATGGTCATTTGATCAGTGTTGTAATTATTCACAAATCATCCATTTGCATTGACACGATTCTGATCATTGAGCTAAAAGGCATGATTTGTACGTTGAAGTGAACAAATAAATAAAAGGGACAAACATATCACATGTTTTTTTTTTTCTCAATTATGTCAAGTCCAACTTGATAGTCCAAGAATAAATGATCAAAAAGGGACTAAATAGATTTTTAAAAAATTTGCAAAAATAAACTATACCAAACAAGTGAAGAACAATTAGATCAATATATTTATGAAGGATAGATCCAAACCAATGATCTACGTCCTTCATTACCAAACTCTCTGTAACAAGTAAGACATTTTCACTATATCGATTAATTTATGGTGCAACAAAACCCTTAAAAAGTTGACTTACAAACAATGAGCACCGATCCTTATACAATATTGAGATTTCATTAGCCCTCAAAATGACTCACAAGTTTAAAGAAATGATTTATAATGAAACTTCCCTTTTAATAAATGATACAAATGAATTAAGTATCAAGAAAGACTAATACTTTGATGAATAGCAATGAAAATAGCTCAGGTATTATATGAGAAAATTTTGATGAACATAATGATTATAAAATTTGATTCAATCAATTAAATTTTTTTTATATGAAAGAGTAAATAAAATAAATGCAATGTAAATTCAAAATTTTTTGCTCAAATACTTCTTCTTTAATGCGCTTGAACAATCTTACATTGCATGCAAAAAAGAACCTCTTTATAGAGAACAAGGTGCAAAAATTTTTGGGAGTTTGGATGAGTAGTAGGTCGATCACCTCATGTCCGGATGATCAAAATACAATTGTTGAACAGAAAAATCAAAATTCAAAACGGTTAAAAAAATTTGACCGTTGTAGTAGCCGGTCAACCGTCGCCGATCGATTTTTCTTGTTCGGTCCCATTTGATCCAATTCGAATATTATGAAAAATGTGAACGTCTGGAAAGTGTTTTTAACTAGTTTTTCAAGGTAAGTTATATTTTAAAGATATGATCTATATCAAATATCAACTTGAAAATCAATCTTACATTTGATTAAAAAAAATTTAATAAAAAAAATTATATATATATATATTATGCAAGTGAAAATCAAAATAACTTTTTGATTCATAAAATAGTTTTTGAGCTTTTCATTCATTGTTAAAGATCAACGTTTTAGTACATTTACATTTGGTCTAGAAAGCCTAGTTTTTGAGGCTCTTAGGTTCTCGTGTTAATTTTTTGTTTTTGTTTTTTTTTTTTTTTTGAAATTTGACTTTTAAGCACTTGTCTTGAAGGATCTATCTTAAATGCTTGACTTTGATTTTGATCTTTATTGTGAATCTAGTTTATCTTTGAACACTTTGAAAACTATGATCACTCAAAATTGAATTGTTAGAAAATAAAATTATAAAGTTAAAGTCAATCATAGATCAGCACAACTCACCAAATACGACCCTCCTGTCGAAATGGATCGACATACCATTCAAACCATTAGCATTTAAGATAATTTACAGTAATTCATAACAAAGAGAACACACAAGCTATATCATAATAAATGATCGCGTAAAATTTCCACACGCTACATTGATCTAGAAAAGTAGAACAACCTAGAAAAACATTTACATAACATCCTTATCAATCTTCTTCCAACAATATAGTCAATTTTTTGTGCATTTTTTGAGTGTGAACACTTTGATGCCAAGAATGCCAATTAATGATCCCCCAAGAAAAACAAGTATGAGTTGGGTCGAGTGGATCCCCCATTATGGAAAGTTCAAATTCCACATAAAAATCCCAAGCTCTAGAAGAATTTAATTTTAATTTTGTAATTAAATTAATTAATTTTTTTAGATAAGTAAATAACTGGAACGAAGACAGATTATTTTGAACAATATGAATTGAGTCTTTAACAAAAGTTTTGAGTTCAACTCTTTCCAAACGGTGGATAATTTTCTCCCTTTTATGTAAATTTTCGTTTTCATTGCTTTTATCAGGAGCGTAAATAGTCCGACTTGATCGATTTTTGATAAATTCTCAGACGAAATCATTTTAAACGGTTTAAGAAGATTTGAAACATAATCTAAACCATTTAATACATTTTGAATCTCTCTCTCTCTCTCTATCTCACTCTCTCTCTCTCTCTNTCTCTCTCTCTCTCTCTCTCTCTCTCTCTCTCTCTCTCTCTCTCTCTCTCTCTCTCTATATATATATATATATTAAATACTATTAATTTAAATATCAACAAAATCAAAGAAAAGTCTCAACAGTGGGTTATGAAATAAGGGTAGTTAAATAATTATTGTATTTGATAATGGACAATTCATCAAATTATCCATTTTTATATTAGAATTTTAATAGTTATATTTTGTTTTGGAGGTAAATATTGTAATTTATAAATCTGAGAATTATAAAAAAAAAAAAAAAATTTATAATTTTTTATTTTTAAGCAGTCCAATTCGATTTCAAATTGCTGTTAAAATTTCAAAACCAAAATCAAATCGTCTTAAAATGGTTTGACTTATTTCAAAACCGTTTCTTTTAACGAGTCCACGTGACATCAAACAATTCAACTTTTTAGTTTAATAATTTTTGCTTACCTCCCTTGTTTTTAGTAACTTCTTCATAATGAATTTGTAGTTCTATTATTTCATGCAAAAAGAATATCCATTTCTATTTCAAATTAATATTAATAACCATTTATTTCAAATCTCACACCAATTCACCATTGTCTTTTCCCTCCTCTGATAATTCTATACGAACGATTTTCATTTAAAATGTTTAAACGCTACAAAATAGTAGATTCTATTCATTTATCATCATCTTGTTTACAAAGTTGTTGGCCTCCGAGCACTAACATCGGACAGAAGGTCCCACTTGACCATGGCCCACATAAGACGTCGATCGCCACGTGTTCAACATGGAAATCAGAAGAGATCGGCAACCACATTGTGGGGGTGACGAGTTCAGATCGTTGCTTCGAGCCAAACTTAACTGACGAGTTCGGCTAATGAAACGGTTAAGTAGGTTAATTAACTGTAATCGAGCAACATTGATTCAAGGACAAAAAATTCTCTCTGTCAGAATGAATTTTCTCTTGCATTTCACTGTTTGAGCTCGAACATAGCATAAAGTTAAATCTGAAGTACCACGTTACTTCTTGACGTCAACAAAACTAATTGGATCTGCCTCATCAAATTTTCAAAAATAGTATTGTCAACAATTTTTTCCACAAAGAATGTTCGGTATGAACTTGCAATTGAATTCTAGTCAAAGATTATACTAGTAATTAATGACCGTTCTCATTCGAAAAGTCAAAGATTATACTAGACACTCTTTCTTGGAACCACCACGGGAATTCATCGTCATCACCGAAAACCACCACGAAGTACAACCTGACAATCTCATTCATATCTTTACATCAAAACACTCAATCTCTAAAAGAATCCAATTTTAATTATTTTTTTATTAAATTAATTAGATTATCTAGATAAGTTAAATAAGTGAGGAAGTTTAATTTGAAACAATATAAGTTGAGTCTCTAACTTGAAATTTTATCTTCAACTCCTCACTAAGTATTAGTTACTTTATTGTATATTTGACTCTTACACTTTCAAGAATAAGTAAAAGTTAGACCTAACCTCACAATAGTTGAATGTTTAAATATTGTATTGTATCGTCTCATTAAAAAGTCGATACTATTACAAAATACATAAATTTATTGATTAAAATTTTATTTTCAACATCACATTAAAATATCGTAATATTTGTTACAAATTTTGAATTAGACTCGACTCCCCAAATTTCCAAATAAGGTAACTCAATGGCTCCTTTTCTTTATCACAATCTTACGATGAACAAATGAAAGGGGAAAAAAATGAAAAACAAAGAAACTGAAAAAGTCTTTAAATGTGAGTTGTAACCATAAACCTATCTAGGCTCTAAATATGATCATAATATATGATACTATGATAAGAAAGGGAGCTACACTGTGCGGAGTGATTATAACCTGCTCTAGTCGAATAATCTATCAAGTCTAGTACAAACTACATATCTCATTGGTGGAAAGTATCGTGGATGAATAATTTTATTCATAGTTAGCGATTACAGTAGTCATTATACGTGGTACCTTACATGACATAATTTTTATAATTTAGAAAAGGAATAAGTAATTTTATGTCAAGTAAGATGACGACTACAGTCACTAATCATGAATAACACTACTCATCATGTATACTCAACATTCCACCGCCAAAAGTGCGCATATTCTTTTGGTGGGTGTCATCTCTATGTAGATATGGGGGCGTAGCAAATGTGGACAAATGGAGTTCAATTCTCGTACTCTTTTCAACTGTTATGTGACCAAATTTGTCAGGAAAAAGACTAGTTCGTCCGATATTGTTCCGTATTGGGAATTTTTCATAATTGTTCTAACTGAGAGGCTGGAGAAAACCAGCATTTTGTTATGGAGCATAGGAGGGGATATAAACTGGTTGACTCATGGTGGGGAGGTGAAAGGCGTAGAGGTCATTGCAGATTCAACAACTACGATTTTGTCCTCCTTTTAGTCGGCAACGGTGGAAGTGATCAAGGTTCGGAATGGCCGGAAAAGGGTGTGCGGTGTCTGAAGGGATACGCCCCAATAGTAGAACTTCGCGTCCCATTCTCTTACCGCTTTGTCTATTCGTTGGATTGATTGTATTCCTCGTTTTGACGGCGAATGAGTTTAATAGAAATCGTTTGTTGGTAATTTTGTGATCATAAGACACAAGACATCCATCCTTGTCAGGAATAAGGGCCACGTTAGTACGACACCGTCTCTCTTCTTTGCCCCCACCAAAATTAATAGCAAGATTTATGACAATACCTACCTGCATCTAGTAATTGTACTGTATCACTCCCATCAGCAATTTACAAGTCAGAGTCATGTAATGAATACACCATCTCACCTTGAAATTACCTCCTCTAACAGTCTCCCAAAATTAAAGGCTCAAACCAGATGGGGACAGATTTTTCATTTTCCAATTCGTTTTTTATTTTTATTTTTTCCTGTACTTGACATATCAATTGTAGGTCTATCTTATATTTTCACATTGTCGCGGTCTCTTGCATCCTTGGGATTACTAACATAAAATAAAAATCAATTCAACCCCGATTCTATTAAGATGGATCTATACACAACTTGACTAACTTCTGTATCATAATATCTCAATGGAATTTCCGTACACAAATGTGGAGAGCCATCGTTCGATATTAGTTATCCGAATCAATAATCGGCAAAACAAACGACCATGTGATGTAATGAATTCATTACTAAAATTGAAAGACGACAATATTTAATGTGCCATATAATTTCAATCTTGATCACATCAAATGGTCAACCTAATATGCACATTATAGTCCAACCCACAATCGCCCCTCATAATTCACAAACCAATAACTTTAAATGGGGGACAAATGGATCATCCACTAAGTGCACCGCGCCACCCCCCACTAAATACAAGGGCATTTATGTAATTTCAAATCACTCAAACGTCACATTACCTTTTTATATAATAGAGTATGATCTATAAATTAAAAATTATATATAATTATTCTTTTTAATGCTTTTTATTTAAATTGATAATACAAAAGAACAGAGTGATGTAATAGAACCATGAACTGTGGGCAAAATCGTCTTTTCAGTATTGCAGCATGTCTAAACCGGCGATGAGTTTGGTCAAATGTCAACGGTCATGGCGATTAATTGTTAGAATTGTACCTTCCGAAATCGGCGAGTTTACGAGACCGATTCTTACCAAACGACGCCGCAGTGGACAGATATGGCTTTGCTGGAGTCCTTATCTCTCCGCTTGCACCAGCGACAACCATCTCCGGCGGCACTCCCATCTGATTCCAGTGCCGGTTTGGGCTGGCGCGGACCAATGGACTCAAGCAAAACGACAAGTGCGACACATTTCTGCTATGCCCTTGCCTTCCTCCGCCGCGCCGTGTAGCCGGCGTCTTCCGCGGCGTTTGCTTCCACCCTTGCGAAGACTCCGACGAGTAGCCGCTTGATCCTCCATGGCAATGCTCGTCCTCGTCGGAATACCTCACAGGCGACATCCCTCGATCTCTATTCCGGCGGGTCCTCCGTTGAGCACATATCGCATTTTCATCAAGCGAAAACGTCCGAATCTGCTTTTTCCTCCGACCGGGAATAATGTTGGAAAACCACGAAGGTGAAGCATTACAAGAATCTCGAGAATTCAATTGACCCGAAACCGCAGGATTCGAAATCTGATTCGAATTCAAGTCGGGTTTTCCTGATTTCGATCTAAATAGACCCGTAAAAAGAGAAGACAATCTTCCACTTGCACGTTTCTTCTTGCTGATGGTACTATCAACTGCTAGAGATCCAGTAGGACCCACCTGGGGAGTACTGAAGAACCGTTGGTCGTAGCCGTGGATTTGCCACGTGGCGGCGGCGGTGTCGGATTTCCGGTGAGACATATACGGCGATACTGACCGAGGAAAAGCAAGAGGGGGTTGTGCATCAAATTTCAAGCGATCTTCTCGGCCTCTGGCCTGGGTCTGTCTCTGAGCCAGGGCTTGCTCCTGTGCTGCTATAACGGAGAAGAGCCGTTCCCGGAGGCAGGAGGCGCAGACGCCGACGCTGCTGCTCAGGTCCACCGGATGCTTCTTGCACCCCATTTACTGTTGTAAAAGTGTAAATACTTCCCTGTATCTATCTATCGGTGTATAGATTTTATATGTATGAGTATATATGCAAGAATTTCATGGAAATGGGGTGACGGAATGAAGCATTTCTGTGGCGTATGTTTTTCTGTGTGTGTCGTGATCTGATGAAGATTATAAAGGAGAGACTCTGTCGTCCTCTTCTTCACACTTTTTAGAGGGAGAAAGTGAAGAGAATTGAGAGAGCAGGTTGGATGGGACTGGGGCTTTTATGGTAGGATTTTGTACAGAAAATTTATTATTTTTTACTTCAATTTAAGAGAGGAAATCCCTTCCAAAAAAAAGAAAAAGAAAAAAGAAGATTGGGGAAGGAATACTTCTGTACACTTCGCTACATATGTCAATATTACTACCTATGTATTTTCACCTTAGATTTGGAAGAATTTCCTTCGGAGTTCCTGGAAATTTAAAACGTGTGGATTTTTCCAAATATTTTGTGTCATTCGATATCACACTATTTGAAACTTTGACTCACCATAAGGAATTTGAATCGATGTAGATTTTCACAAGGACGACAATTAGAGTCAATTTAACCATTCGTGATCATTGTGATAAACATCCTTTAGACATCACACCAATGGTTAATATTCAAAGATTACAAAAGGCTATTAAACCTCCAACTTATTTGAAGGATTTTCACTGCAACTTGACCAATATTAAACCAAGTCATTCCAATAAATCACCTCATCACATAGAGAATTTCATATCCTATGCAAACTTGTCTTCTTCACACAGACAATTGGTCTTGAATGTTTCCTCTCAATATGAGCCACAATTCTTCCATCAAGCTATCAAATACCCACAATAGCGTGCAGCTATGAAAATGGAGCTGGAAGCTATGAAACTTAACAATAATTGGTTTGTTGTCATGAAGCCTTGCATAATAAAGTTGCAAATTACTCTTATCTCAGAGTTTTTGAATGTTTGGCATTTACATCAACCTTAATTGCTCATAGAAACAAATTCCAGCCTCGAGCCAAAATGTGTGTATTTCTGGGGTATCCATCTGGGGTCAAAGGTTACAAATTATATGATGTTGTTAGAAAGCAAATTTTTATATCAAGGGATGTTATTTTCCATGAAGAAATTTATCAATTTCATATAGTGGTGGAGAAAGACCAACTTGTTGATCCATTTCCTGATCTGGCATTGCTAAGATCAAATACGGATTAGATGGTTCAATAGAAAGGCATAAAGCATGTCTTGTAGCAAAATGCTACACACAACAAGAATGACTAGACTATTTCGATACATTTTCTCCAGTGGCAAAGATAGTCACTGTTAAAGTCCTATTAGCACTTGCAGCTAGTTAGAATTGGTACTTAAACCAACTGGATGTTAACAACGCATTCTTGAATGGTAATTTATTTGAAGAAGTATATATGGATCTCCCTTTTGGATATGAAGTTCACAGCAAGGCCAGGCAGTGGGAGAAATTAATATGCAGATTACACAAGTCCATATATGAACTCAAGCAAGCATCGAGACAATAGAATTCGAAATTCTCTCAGGCACTCATACAATTTGGCTTCACTCAATCTAAAGAGAATTATTCTTTATTCACAAAAGGCTCTGGAAATAATTTTGTGGCATTACTGGTTTATGTCGATGACGTAGTCATAACTTGTCTAAATTTGCAAGCTATTGAATCTTTAAAACAATTCTTACATTCCTAATTCAAGCTAAAAGGTCTAGGATCTTTGAAATATTTCTTGGGTATTGAGATTGCTCATTCCACCTCAGGCATCATGTTATCTCAAAGATATTATGCCTTGTAACTCCTTGAAGACACCGGTTACTTGGGTTGTAAATCCGTTAATACTCCTATGGATCCAAATGTATCTCTTAGTATACATGAATGTGACTTTTTGACCGATCTTCTCACTACAGAAGACTACTTGGTCGACTGATTTATTTGACAATTTCACGCCAGGATATTACTTATGTGTCCACAAATTAAATCAATTCTTATCACAACCCAGATTGCCTCATCTCAAAGCAGTGTATCATCTTCTTAGGTATTTGAGAAATAACCCTGGTCAAGGCATATTCTTTTCAGCTCCATCTCATTCTACTTTAAGAATAGCTCAAGCTTCTGTCCTAGCTATCAAACTTCAAGCATTTTCTTATGCAGATGGGGTTCATGTGTGGACATAAGAAAGTCCACAACTAGTTTTTGCATCTTCATTGGAGAATCTCTAATTTCTTGGAAAGCTAAAAGACAGGCTACCGTCTCTCGTTCATCAGCTGAAGCAGAGTATAGAGTACAGAGCATTTGCTGCCACTATTAGTGAAGTTCTATGGATCAATCAGATGTTAAAAGATTTTCAGATATAAATATTATCCCCAGCAGTTCTTTTTTTTGCGACAATCAGGCTGCAATACAAATTGCTTCTAATCCTATTTCCACGAAAGGACTAAACATATAGAAATCGATTGTCACTTCATTTGAGGCAAAGTTACAGCCGGTATTGTGAAGCTTCTTCCAATTCGGTCTCAACATCAACTAGCCGATGTATTCACTAAACCTCTTCATGCATCAGTTTTTGTTCCATTATTAACCAAGATGTCTGTAAAAGATATTTACAGTACATCTTGAGGGGGAGTATTAAGTCTTTGTATACACTTTGTATATAATCAGTTTGTAATTCTGTTATTTTCGGTTAGTAACCATTTCTTAGTAGTTAGTAGTCAGTTTGTTATCCAATTGTATCTCAGTTGTAGCCAACTAAATTTTCATGATTGTTCTTTTAGTTGTAAGCTATTTATAGCAGCGAACATGTATCTTTCTACAAGTTGAGTAATAAAATTTTCTCTTTCCATCTTCCGCCTCTTTCTCATGTCTTCTATCTCCATCTTCCGTCTCTTTCTCATTTTTGCATTTAACATTGACTTCAACAAAAATGTAAACTTTTTCATCTAAAATGCTTTAAACATCAGTAAGACAAAATCAAAGAAGTGGTGTTTCCTAATAATTCTTTGACTTGCATATCAAAATAGGAAAGTAACCGTTGAGAGTTATGTTTGGTACAAATATATTGATGTGTTTTTAGGTTACCACAATTGGATCCCTTTTCAACTACAAACATTATTTTATAGTCGAAGAATGAACTTGGTTTTGCATGAAGTACTTCTTGGCTTGATTGGCTTGTCTCTTTTGTTATGCTCCTTTTATCTAGATATTGTCTCTATACGTGAAAAGGGTAAATTATTCATCTTTGAATGACCTTTACTTGGTCGAGTGGTCATTGGACATTGATGGTGATATGAGATGAGATGAAGGTACTTACTTTTTAATCGTCGACAAAGGAAGCTATATCAATTGGGGGATTTAAGCAAATTCGTCAAGAGGGCTTTCGAAAACAATAAATTTAAATGTTATTTGAGCAAGTTTTCACTGAAAGAAATTCTATTGGTGATCACTGGCGGTATAACTATTGATGATTTTTATTGAAATTTATATATGTTGGTGATTCAGATGGAATTATCGATACATGTGTCATTGTTAATCACTGATTTGCCTTCTTTAGATATTACCAACGTCAATGTCATCAATGATGTTTTTTAGAATCACCAATGGTGTTGTAGTCTCCGATAGGAAGTTGTCGCAACTAGTCACCAAATTTTATTTTTTAAATATTGACAGTTAAGTTATAATACCTTTTTAGTCTTTTTATTTTTTTTCCTTATAATATTACTGACTCATACATTATTTTTCTAACTATTATTTTGACTCAACATAATTTTCGATCAGTATTTTAGTTGGTGCTTTATTTTTTTTGTTGACGTAGGAACCCGCAGTCGCTACTCCCCAGCGGAGTCCCGACTACCCTGAAGGGGCGGAGGTCCGACCACTGTGAGTGCGTATTAGGTAAACTGTTGGGAGGAGATCAACAGATTAGCTCAAGATCAACAAAATAATGGAAACAAAAAAAATACCAACAAACAGAAAACCTGAAAACCTAAAAGAATAAACAGCAAACTTAAACCAGAGAACAATACAAGAAATTAACGAAAACTGAATTCCAGAAACTTATCTTCGCAT
>CAIGRT010168524.1:0-15866 GCA_903798405.1 Fraxinus platypoda | reverse complement strand
ACTTGCGGGAAATCAAACGATCATACACAATCCTCGTAAGAATAATACTCTATTTATTACTTTATTACATGTTCACGATATTGTGTATTTGTGAAATTTCTTACGATCGGTTGCGAATAATGTATCCTAAATAATAGTTATATACCATGGACAAGTACGGTGGTAAATCGTTTCTTCCGCCAAAGCATATCGTTGTCTAAGGCAGTAAACCAAGGAATAAACTCTATTTACCATGGCCATGATGCCTGTTATATCAACCAAGATACCAGAATCGTTTTGATATCACTTTATTAAGAATTCAACTAAATAATTAAAGAAGAGAAAATATGACCAATATAAAAATAATGGATCACACAACAATCAAGATTTTTGTGGAAGAGTAGTAGAATTTATTATACCAAGAAACTAAAATTGTTTTTAGAAGATTTAATTCTCTCAATCTAGATCTAAACAATTCTCTCAAATTTCTAATGTATATAATAATGATCTAATTGGTATCTTTTTTTACGCACACCACTGTCCCAAGTCAAGTTGAAGTTCTATTTTGGAAGTCCATTAGGAGTTGAAAATTGGTATTGGACTTGAAGAAGAATTCGGAATGGAGAAAATAATTTGGAACAAAACAAAAAAAATTGGGTAGAACGCTCGGCGCCACCTGTACTACTTCCGATTTTTCGCATTTCTCTTTCTTTTTTTGTTTTGGACTTATTTTTTGGCATCCTATTTCATCAACAACTTTACTAGAAGGGCTTCGACGTACTCTACTTGTTCCCTATAAATATTAGGTTCTTCTATACAATTATGTGAAGTGGGAAAAATGATTACTAGCTTTTATGATGAATTGTATATTTCTCTATGATTGTTCATGAGTCAATAAAATCTCTTAATTTTTCTGCCATATTTTTTTGTCTTCTTTTATTCTTTTCCTTGTGATCAAATACTTCATTATTGTACCATATAACTTCAACATCTCAATTCGGCGGTTGATTTCATATCAAATGGTATCGAATGATACGTGATTCTTGAATTCGCAACAATTGGTATCAGAAAATCTGGATATAATCAACATAATAGTCTGAGTGTTGCCCGTCATCGCATCTTTCTTGAAGGTAGATAGTAAAATTTCTTGATACTATTCAACTGATCATTTATATCATAGTATTTTTGGATCCTTGCAGGATTTGCAATTCATAATGCGGACATTTCAAGAAATCAGATTTTTAGTTCTCAACGAAATGATAACAGCAATTATATCTTTCGATGTTAACTATGTCATTTTCTTAGTAAAATTGCCGTTTTCTATGTTGATGTTACTAAGTCCACACTACTATGCAACTATTAAAAAGGGAAAAATTCAAAATTAAGAGGTTTAGTTTTACCCATTTCAAATTTAAGACATCAAGATTTAAAATTTAAAATTTCAGATTTTTTTAAAATTTTATTTTTAAATTAATTAATTAAACATATATTTTATTAATTAAATATATTTGATCACAAATTCCATATAATTGGTCACAAATCACAAATTTTATGTCATAAATTATTTTACTGTCACAATTCAAAAATTTTATAAGTCGCAATTTATTCATCGGTCACAAATCAAAAATTGAAACGTCACAATTTATTTTATGGTTACAAATCAGAAATCTTATAGGTCACAAATTATTTTACGGTCACAATTCAAAAATTTTATAAATCACAATTTGTTCATCGGTCACAAATTATTTTACGGTCATAATTCTAAAATTTTATAAGTCACAATTTGTTCATCGATCACGAATCAAAAATTAAAATGTCACAAATTATTTTACGATCACAAATCAAAAATTTTATAGGTCACTAATTATTTCGAGATCACAAATTAAAAATTTTATAGGTCACAATTTACTTCATTAGTCACGAATCAAAAAAATTGTAGATCACAGTTTATCGATAAGTCACATATTTTCAAATTTCTTAGTCACAAATCATTTTTTAGTTACAAATTATCAAAATTTAAGGTCATTGATTAATAATGAGTCACAATAAACCAAATGGTTGGTCACATACATCAAACACCCCACCCCATCCCAATCCTCCGCCAACACTTGGTCACAAATCAACCAAATAATTGGTCACAAATACTATCTCGCCCCCGCCACAACACCACCCAAATCACCACTGTCGTCGCCTGCACCACACCACACCACACCACCAACACCATCACCCCCTTCACAACACCACAACCACAACAAAAAACGACCACCACTATCGTCGTCGCCCCCGCCATAGTCAGCTAGGTTCAAACTATACGCTGATGTCCCTTTAGAAACTGGAAAATAATAATGCTGAACCTGAAGGCTTGTCCCAGCCAGACACACAACACAAGCACATAGAGGAAAAATTAGTAGTTATCCAAGCCATGGGGGTTTGGTTGAGAAAAAAAAAATATGGTTCACTTTATGAGCTTTTTTATCAGAATCGAAAGGATTGAATAGATAGAGGCAGTGATGACTTGTAAGCAGTAAGCTCAGATATTTCTAGCACATATTTTCGACAGTTGACTGTTTCATCCAGCTGTCATGAATGCCAAGTTGTCTGTGCAGTTTACTTCTCTTAGAGGGTTGTCTTACCTACTCCTCTCCCAACAAGGAGTACAAATGGAATTAGATCACCTTTAGAGACATCACTTGTTCTGGCCGCAAACTCGCGTCGATTCGGGCTCCTTCAGGCCGACGAAATGGATTGAGGATGGTGCAGGCGGTGTGGTGGCGGCGTGGATAGAGAGAGAGAGGAGAGAAAATGGAGGCGGCGGGAATAGAGAGAGAGGTGAGAAAATGGGGAAGATGAAATAATTAGGGTTTGGGTAAATGAAATAAATATACTAATATCTGAAATTTGAAATTGATTCTTGAAAACACTGTTTTTGTGTAATTTCCTCTATAAAAAGTTCAGCAAATCTTTATGGCTTGTCTGGAGAGATTTTTTGAAAATTATTTCCCCCAAAATCATTATAGTGTATCATATTTTCAAATGTCCTATGATATGCCGTCTATGTACTTTGTGAATATTTCGTACAATTCCGCCAAAAATTAGATTTTTTATTAGATTTGATAAAATTTGATGAAATATATAGTTCAAAAGTTGTGGATTCTATAAAGTGAGTGATTGAAAACAAGATTTAAAAATGATGATCAAATAGGGACTGAACAGCACTGCATAATATTAAATAAGAAAAAATAACTAAAATCTTGTTTATAACTTTATACTATTGTTCACTCTTTTTCGGTAACACTTACAAAATATGTTGAAACTATGCGTGCAACTCTCGTTCTTTATGTAACTATATATGTCGAAATGTTCAATAAACAAAAACGTTAAGACATGATATGTCTCAAACAACATTGACTTTACTAGACCATAGTATCAAAGGTGAAAATTTCATGAAAAAATTATTTATATTATAATATAATATTCTAAATCCCTAATCTGAGACCAACTCTTGGATGATGCAAACCGGCCAATGGGCATATTCTAAATCCCTAATCTGAGACCAACTCTTGGATGATGCAAACCGGCCAATGGGCACTCTCCAAAGTTGTCACCCCATTCTCCTTTATAATATAAATACAACTTGAAATCAAATTAAGTCTGTGAATTTTTATAGTTCATTTTCTCAACTTTTCCTATCTTTTCAAAGAAAGTATGTTTCCCATGAATTGGTTCTATGGCATATTAACCTCTCTTGGATTAAAGCAAAAGAAGGCAAAACTCTTGTTTTTGGGCCTCGATAATGCTGGCAAAACCACTTTACTTTATATGTTGAGTGATGAGGTTTCATTTCTTCCCTCTCAACTCATTTTTAAGTGTTCGACACATTCACATTCACATTCACACACACACACACACACACACACACACGTATGTAAACAAACTAGTATGTCTTTGTTCCTCTTCAACATAAATCATAGATTGTATTTTTTTGGTTTTGTAAGTGGACCCACCTACTTTATAACAAGCAAGAAAATCTTGCTTTATGCACTTTCTACACGTAAGTCAAATTATTTTCCATCAAAGGCTTTAAATTGAACAATTTTCACCTACTATATAACAAGCAAGAAAATCTTGCTTTATGCACTTTCTACACGTAAGTCAAATTCTTTTCCATCAAAGGCTTTAAATTGAATAATTTTCACTAATTTGCAAACACTATTACATTTTTTTTTACTAACAAATCGTTTAGAAAGTATTTATAAACTATTTAAATTATAAATATATAGAAAATGAGAGTGACTTGTATGCTTATAAACATGAGCCAAACATAGGCGAATGAGTGTACCACTAGTAGAAAAATAACTTTTTAAGTGCTGCCAAACATGCCCACATTGATTATGTTGGAAACATGATTGAAAGATTTGTGAGCATGAAATGATTTTTCTTCTTTGTGCTTTCTTAATATTAGTGATAACTGAAATATGATTGTGTTATTTTGGACGCAGAGGCTGGCTCAACATCAACCAACACAGTATCCAACATCAGAGGAACTGAGTATGGGGAAGATAAAGTTCAAGGCATTTGATTTAGGTGGCCATCAAATTGCTAGAAGAGTCTGGAAGGACTATTATGCCCAGGTTAATATTTTTAGCTCGACTACCTGAATCCTTTTTCAACAATTCGTACAATAAAATGAATATCGAAATTCATGTCATAACCCGTAGGATCTTGCCTTAGAGTACTTTATAAAGAAAAGTAAACCGATGTGCACCTTATTTCATTAGGTTGATGCTGTTGTTTATCTTGTTGATGCTTCTGAGAAAGAGAGATTCATGGAATCAAAGAAGGAACTAGATGCCCTTCTCTTAGACGAGTCATTAGCAAATGTCCCGTTTCTTGTCTTAGGGAACAAGATCGACATATCCTACGCTGCTTCTGAGGAGGAGCTGCGTTATTACCTTGGCCTAACCGGCCTCACCACTGGCAAGAGTAAGGTGGATCTTGCTGAAACCAATATTCGTCCCCTCGAGTTATTCACGTGTAGTATCGTGCGCAAGATGGGATATGGTGAGGGATTCGAATGGCTATCTCAATATATCAAGTAGCAGTCTTAAAAAATTTGAAGGATGGATGCACCAATGATTTGAAGGATCTTATATGAGGTTTGTGCTCTTGATAGTTTTGTTGTGTTGTAGGTTTCAAATGTGAGTGTTTCACTTGTAGTCAAATATTTTTTTGATCCACACATTCAGTAAGACTCACAGCTTATAAACACTTAAAAGCACTCAGATACAAGCACTAAGTTGGGTCTTTATATGTATGCGTGTATGTAATAGTCTATTGCAGAAGTAATATAAAAAGATTATTGTGGGATTTTCCAATTATGTGAGAACGCATTAAAAATGAAGTAACAAAGTGGCACGTTTCACAACACGGATATACATATCACCTCTTCTAAGCAAATGAATAAACGCTCACACATTTTTTGACACCTTGACTAACGTATTTCCATTTGCTAAGAAGAGGTAATATGCCAAGGTGTCAAAATTGTAATGAGACGACAAGTTCAGAACATCACATCTCAACTCTATTATCTGAGGTCATAGTACAATGCTTAAAAATTTCAATCATGTTAAAACAATTCAGAACTAGCAAAAGTTTCAATTACATAAAACCACTCATGGCTAGCAATAGTTAACAGACATAAATAACACAACCGAGACAGATCCACTAGAATTTTTGAAGAGCATATACACATGCTAATGGAGATGGGATTCAGACTGAAACCTAGCAATTCCCAGATCATGATATTTTCAGATCTCAAAATATCCGAAGGGAAAATTTGACTATAAAGATAAACAGAAACCAAAACCGTAGCATTTAAGGATGACAAACCAAAAAGGGTACTACATTAATCTTTACAAAGTGTCATATTCATCTTCCTTCAAGTGCATAGTTCCTAACCATCTCACAATAGAATGTGTGCACGTCAGTCTTTTATCCCATATCAGTATCAGGATCGCGGAGCCCTTCATATTCCAGCTGCACAAAAAACATAATTAGTTAAGATTATGTGAATTAGTACCGTGAACTGACCAATGTAAAAGAGAATCTTTACCGCTGCTTTCTTATGTTCTAATTTCATTCTACTATATTCTTCTTGTGCTTGCTTTGAGCGAAACATAGCCTGTACTCTTACAACAGATCTTTCAACACGCTCTTCAGCTTGTTTCCTGCTGGCTTGGAAGAAGCCCTCAACACTTTCTTCATTCTGATCTTCGAGAGCTGCATCAGTTTGAACCTGAAGCCCTCGGAAGCCTTTTCTCTTGAGACGCCACCGTATTATTGCTTTTTCAAGGACCCCAACTGACCAGACAATCTTACGATATTGCCTCCGAACTTGGGAACCCCGGACAGCGGCCTGCATCAGAGAAGAATTAAATTTCCAAGCTTCACAGTAGAAAAACTTGTAACGCTAGGTAATGTAGTTGCAATCATACATAGATTTACAACATGCCATTCGTCTGTGAATATTAGACTCATAAATACTATAATATTCATTATATAAGTTACGCACAGAAAATTAATATTGTTTCAGTTTTTGCGTCATGGCTTTCTGATAGTCGCCCGTCAAATTCAAACATGATAATTGTTCAGAGGATTAAAAACACCAGTGGTCACTGATTTGACTTCTGTACAAATTTTATGTTGGACATTTAATTTTATTTTGTTTCAAGTTGGTCATTGAACTTAAAACTTTGTCAAAATTTGGTCAGGTTGCTAAATTTGAATTTTAGTTACAGTTTAGTAACTCCTTCCATGTCCTCTAATTTGACTATTGGAAAAGCCGGCGTGGTAGTCTAGTTGGCCACCTAACTGGCAAATTACTAGACTTCCACGTCATCTTTTCCATAAGCCAAACTAGGGAACAAGGACAAAGTGACCAAATTTTAACAAAATTTAATATTAGCAACCAACTTTAAACAAAATGAAATTCAGTAATTAACACAAAAGTTTGCTAAAAGTTTATTGACTACCAATGAATTTACACATTGTTCAGCAATATGCTACCAACAGATAGGCACAGCATATTCAGCTCTACATGATAAAAATTGAGACAAAGTCACAAGGCTATTTTAGCCTGAAATTGCTCCTGACAGCATTGAACTAAAGCGCCAGTAAAAGGTGAGAAAGAGGGAGTGAATCAGGGCTTACTTGAATTTTGATGGCCTGATGACGCATGTTGATGAAATCCTTCCGCATCTTCCAAGTACGGAATCTACATTGGATTTGAGCAGCGGCTGAAATCTTTTTCCTCGTCTCATAATTGCGGAAAGCATGCTGGATCTTCATTGCTGAAACTATTTGACGTCCTTCAATCTCTGGGTTAGATGACTGAACTGCCTTTGTCTGCATTTTGAATGACTGTTCCCTGAATGCAGCATGAATACGTGCAGCTGCATCAGCAGCTGTCCGGTAAGCTGCCAGAGTATCCTTCAGATACAACTCCTCCTCAGTGAAATTTCCAGGGTACATTGCATCGGTTGTGGTTGTTTGCAGTGACCCACTAACTTTTCCAGCCAATGTCATATCCTGAAAATGTGAAACTAAAGCCTTTTCAGCAAGATAAGCTGCCAAACCATCATATCCATTTTTGGAAGCAAGATCTGCAGCAGTGCATCCACCAGGGTTTTCTGCAGTTGGATCCGTAACTAAACTTGGCTTTGCCCCAGCAGATAAAAGGCTTGCAACCATTTTTTCCCTGGAAAAAAACTGTACTCAGTCATACAAAATAATGTAACAAATCCATTACTTAAATCAGCTGACTAGAATTTTCACCACTATCCAATAAGTGTGACCCAATATAAATCACCTTTTCCAAAACCTTACTCTCGAACATACATTTCATGACACAAACATGCAAGCGTGAATAATGTCCATGCAATACGAGACTTAAGGGACAACAGAATCCAGGACGGGGGGGTGACGGGAGGAGTTGAGGAGAGGAAACATGAAAGACAAGGGCAACTGGAAGAATCTATTTTAAAGATCTCCCTTTGCATGCAGCAAATTAAGAAGTACTGCTGATCTGACATTTCATAGAGCGTGTGACTACCTTCCATTATGTGCAGCCCAATGAAGAGCTGTCCATCCAAATTTGTCTCGATAATCCAACGATAAGCCAGAACAGGAAAATGGATAAACCGCCCATGTATAACCTAGGATGGCACACAAATGAATTACACCTTGACCTTGTTCATCAAATTCAGATTTTATGCGCCCTGCTACAATTCTTTCCAGTAACCACTCCTGCAGTCTATTCTGCAAGGTCAACTCGAACAAGTTACCTTTAGCTTGGAGGAAAGACATTTTTGTGTCTTCAATTGATTTCATCAAGTGCCCCCAATTTTCAGAGATCTGTGAGGATTTCCGAGCAAAAACTTTGGCTTCCTTTAAGGCGTTAGGTGATACTTTAGTGGAAAAAATATTGAGACTCTTTGATGTAGAGAAAAGCAAACGAGCAAGTCTCATCTGAAATCGAAATTCTTCCCAGTTAGAATTCACCTCCAAAGGAATTGTCTGGTTGTGCAATGAATGAGCACGGAACTCAAACCTCAAAACTTGACTGATTGGTTTATGGCCATCAAAAGTCAAATAAAGATTCACGAGACCAGGAGTTTGAGGTGCAACTAAACAACGAAAGACTCCACCTTGTACAACTTCTATGGGAACAATAGAATCTCCACAGACAAGGAACAAACTAGAGTTTGGGAGGTATACTTGTCCTTCGTGGAAAATCCCAACTACTAAGATCTGCATAAGAATTACTAAGGGTCAGTAAATGGTTATGTAACTGATTGTCTATTTCCAATCTAAGAATTAATTTAAATTTTCAAAGATAAAGAGTGACTAACAGTAAAATCTATATACTTTTTGAAACGTTTTAGGCCAATAAGCTTAGTAATAAATGTTGAATACAATTACAGGAAATTTGACAGTTCGACGAAACAAGGTGAGCAAGACTTTATCTATTTTGACACAGATTGAGTATCTGCAGTGCACAGATTAGTCTTATTTTACAGAAAACAAAAATCTCACTAAAATGATGAATCGTACTTCTTAGGTTCCTGGCAAGTTTTCATGCTAGATACAGATACCAAATTAATTGTTTGCTCAACTTCATTTAGTTTATTCAGGCTTTCGTTCGATACAAAAGATTCATCTCCTATTTCCAATTCAATGCCTTGAGCATTACTCTTGGAAAACAGCTCCCATCTTTTTCTTCATCCCCAAACTGAAATGACATGTGACTTATTCTGACGTTATTTTCAAACAGTGACATGTAAACTGTTTTTCCCCTTATTTCAATGTTACATCATTAAAGACATTGCACCAACAGAAGACAACAAACCGTACTGATAAAAAGTGGTGAGGAAAAGAACCTTTGTTTCTTCACTTGAAAAAGCCCATGCTGGTGAGATATCTGTTATGTCGAATATCCGCCCTTCTATGGACGCCTGATTAGTATTCGTCATTGGAGATGTGAAAAACTGATTCACCATTGGAATAGAAGGTTCCAGAGTATGATCATTTACTGATTCTGGGGAATCTGCAATAATATCGTTCACCCATCTTCCAAAACTGTCCTGCTTTTGCCAACCATCTTTGCCCAGATTATCCAATGAATCAACTGCACCTAATGACCCCAGTCCAGAAAGTATATTCTGTGAATTTTCAACCATTTGACCTTCAATAGTCTGATAGGATACAATGTTGGGAACATCCAAATAAATGGAATTACTCCCAGTAACTTGTCCCGGAAAATTGTTAATCAAACTTTCTGGGGACAACTTGTTAGTTGATAGAGCACCATCCTGTATCATTATTACTAATTGTTTAAATAAACAAAAAAGTAGGGGCCGAGTGATTAAGCTTGAAAAACTCAACAAATAAATATCAGGTATATAACAATTTCAATAGTTTTATTAAAGTGAAATATAACAGAGTAGTTAAATCACAGAGTAGGGAGCTAAACCAGATTAATTCCATTTACATCTTAATGTGATAACTTCAACAGCACAATGAAACAGCAAACAGTATGCACCAAGAAAAAAAATTCGAATTTGACATGTAAATGAACATGAGCAGATAGTCAGGAGGTTGACACATAACCATAGAGTAATAACTTCAAGGAAAAACAAGTAACAGAACATCCAAACCAAATCATGCCCAGGGAACAGTAGAGGCTGATGCGGACATCATCGAGATCGAAATTTATTTTTATTGTTATTGGACTTATTATTTATATTTGCTATTATTGGGCTTGTAGTAGCGGGTTGGCCCAAGCCCTTCAAGTTATGTTTTTGCTATTTATTGGATTTTTCATTGTTGTTGAATTAGTTAATGATTGAATGAAAATTAAGATTGGCGACTGCCACGTTTCTTCTTCTCCTCTCTGTCACGGTTTCTTTCCCCTATTTCTTCTATTCCTTCTCTTCTCACTGCAATTCTAATTCTTCTATTGATTCTACATCAGAGGCTAAGGTGAAATTTGTAATAAAAAATTCAGTTCAGCATAATAGAACAGCAACTTTATATAGCAAAGGAAATTGTTACCATCCATGGTTCTAGATTCTGGGAAACAAGTTGCACTAATATTCAACTTATATCTACTGAACATGTAAACTTTCATAAGAAACACAACTCTCAGAGCATGTGCAAATATTAGCCTAAAGTGTTTCTTTCTGCAATCATTTCACTCAGTAATCTTTAGTATAAGTAAGCATCAAAACAGGTCTTAGATGGCTATAAAAGGATATGGTCTGTCTTCAAGAATGAAATTTATTGTCGTAGCAAATGCATGCAAGGTTAATTGTCCCATCCACACGAAAGAGAGACACAAAAGAAAGGACTTTTTAGAACCACTTCATCTAAAAATTTAAGCAGATTAATAAGGCCACGTGTATATCATTGAAATTTTTTATAATCAACACGATCCTCACGTATAGGTGGATTCATTTTTTTCCCTACCAAAGCTGACACTTGAACAATTTCATTGAATGGGTGGAGAAAAGACTTTAACTCGGGACATTTGCCCGTTCTAATACCAAGTTAAACCACTTGATTTAAAATGTTAAGTTGATAGATAAGAACACGTGTACGGTGTATCATTCAAATTTTATACTCAATGGACTTGAATCAGTCTACTACAGATAAACAAGAGAAGAAAGGATGAAATACTTCATAATGCTTTACTTGCCAACAAAAGATGGCGAGATTTAAATAAATAGATTTACTTGTGCATAAAAGATAATGATGAAATTACTAGCTCTACTTACATAAATTCTGTAACCACTTATTTCAGATTGATACTGTGGCTCAAAGTTTGAAGCTTTTCCTGTCACCAGAAAATTGCGTGTATAAAAATGAAGTTTAGTATTTTCTTTTGAACCTCGAATCAAACACTAAAAAAATATCAAGTGGATACCTTCTTGAGGTGTATTATGTTTTTTAGGATCACCTGGCACCAAAAGTTCTTCCCATTCAAGTGTGTTCATCTCAAGAAGTGTCTGTTCATGATTTTTGATGGTCACAATGTCTGCTGAATCATTGAGAAGAGAGAACTTCAATTAAAAGATTCCAGGGAGAAAATCATGCCTAATGCATTGAAGCATTTGCATCAAGTTCAAAGCCATTATAACATGGATAGTCATTTATTTTTTTGTGCATGATACAATTATTACCAACTTCATTTGATTACGAAATACTACTGTATTTGTCCTAGAAAATGATTTTGTATTTCTTTCCGGTTGTTATCAGCTACTGCCTTCCCAAAAATAAGGTTTTCATTATAATCTCACATCCAAACAATTAAATCTCTTGTGCTACAGGTGAAATGTGAGCAAATAACTTCATTGCATGATACAATATGATATTGTACAGAATATAAATCACCCAAACCTGATCTGCTGCCAGCGTAAGATAACTGGTCAATCGTGGAATCAGATTCTTCTGATAAAGGCTTAGAAGCAGATGGACGAGAGACAGCTAAACTAGAATCAAAATTCACAGGTGTGGCGGGGGAAATCTGCAACTGTATCATGAGTTGACATCATTTGTTACTTGAAACATGTAAGCCATATTTGCAGACGGGTTTCAGGATAACGAGGTCAAACAGAAATATGAAATATCTATATACAAAAAATATACAACACACGCACGCATAAAGAACTTACGATAGATAAACTACCAGTGTATCTCAATGAGTAAAAAGAAAAACAGTACAAGATAACACAACTAAGAAATTCTTATACAGGACATTGAAGCTGCCCTTAGATGAATTTTTTAACAACTTTTCCTTTCGATTTATGTTAAGTGTGAGATCTTACGAAGTTGATAAGGACAAACTTGTGGTTAATGCATGTGGCTTCATAATGGGCAATTGGTTTTTCAGATGTTGGTGATATGTCTCTATAGAACTTATCTCCATCGAAGCCTAGGAAATTCCATCGAATGAACAGGTCCTCTTGTTCATGCATAGATATCTGGTTTGCCAGAATCAAGTAAGGTCATCATGTCATAGCAATATGCTCAATTTTCTGCATCACTATACTACATTTCAAAATATACACAGACTAAAGACATGAATACACTATACACATACACATACACATACACAAAGAACTGAATAAGAGAGTCTCACTAGGCACAAGAGATATACCTCCTGAGTTTCACGATAATGAACTAGGACAATGTGTTCCAGTGTCCTGCGACAAACATAGCTATCAATGAAAATACCAATCGACATGATAATATTTCTCGTGACAGTATTTAATGCATAAAAGACTGTGCGGTGTTCACCATAGAATTGCACAAGTTTAATGATTTCTTACTTGTCAAGTAACCAATAACATCTGCGAACAAAGGTTGGGTTATCTTCTCCATGAGCGTAGTATACGTGAATTCGTTCATCATCACCGACCTGTACAACAAACAAAATTAATGCCAATTTTGTTAGTAAATACAACCAATGACAAAATATTTCATAGTCAACTTGTAAAAATGCAAAATCTTCTTCATGGGAAAAAAAATAGCAGTATTTGTTTTATCTTAGCAATGAAGGCTTTGCATCACAAACAGAAAAAGAAAATAAAGAACGGGACTATGAACAGGGGTGAAAGGAAAAATTAAAATAAAATGGAAGTTCAATAACCCCTCGTGTTAAATTTCTAAAAAAACAGACAAAAACAGGTAGATGCTTAATTTAGAGTAAATCTCCTTGAAAGAATCCTAATGGTCTAATTAATTCCAAGATGTAGCAATTTGTATGCAGCTAGAGTATAACAACCTCCATCTCTTTTACTCTATTCAGGCTTCAATACATTAACATATTCTTCTTCTATACTGTTTTTTAGCATTTTTTTTCCTGTGATAAGTACTTGTATATTCAAATTAACACAAAACTTCCATAGAGAAATGCATAACAGAATTTCAATAACAAATGAAAGCTGTCCATCTTGTGCGAAATCACTTGTAATTAACTACTTGCACCTGAAATGAATATCATTAATAAATAGAAGAAGAAACACCATTAATATCTTCCTTACAAACACATCAATTCAGTTTTTAATTGGCATCTTTGAAGTTCAATTCATAGAATGCACTGACAATTCTTTTGTCCCTATCACCATTTGTCCAAGCACCATCCTGCAGGTAATGCAATAATTTCATCTTGCCACCCCCACTCCCATACCAACATGTCAGGCTGCCAGTTTCCAAATTATTCTTAAAGCAAGAAGCGTCATGATCCATGGATATATAATAATAGAAAACACTTTCAAGCTCCAAGTTTGATGGAAACTCTTCTGTTAGATGAGCTAGAACAAGCACGTGTAAATGCCACATGTTAACTGACTTGGCTAACAATAACTCATATTACTTCAAGGCCAAAAAGGTTTTCATTCATTCTAACAAAGAAATATATAAATCAAGTATATGCGGATAGATTAACCTGTTAAAAAAAAAAGCTAATGCCCTGCCATGGCGGGCCAGGAGGAGGAATAGACAGTATTTTTAAGGACATCTTTCTATTTTAGCCAATATTCACATTTATAATTTTCCGTTTGCCATATAGTTCATATTCAAGAACAAGAAGACCTCACTTTTAAGTGTTCGTGAGCTTCTTTGACAGATTTTCCATCCTTCTTCTTCTTCCAGTTATGGCCATCTTTCCTAAAATTGCGGAGCATCTTACGGTCAAACAACACAATTGTGCCACCTATTTTATCACAATAAGATACAGATTAGTTAAAATGGTACCATAATACCTTCTGTATCCACTTCAGCTCACATATATAAACCCATATTTATATTTATGAAAGGGCATCCCCTAAGTTTTCACTGTTCATTCAATCATCGAGAAAAGCACAAAGTTCTGTAAATGTACAGATGTATTACTTTTTGGCAAATTCACCGGCTTGACGTTAACGGTGAAATATTTGTAGTTACAGAGTATAGCTTGAATCTCATTTGGTCTGAGCCATCTTGCATTAGCTTCCACCATTATATTGTTCATGTCCAAATCTGTCCATACGAGTAGCAGTGGTTAAGCTTGACGAAATATTGGAAACAAACTAGAAAATGGAATCTGATTTACTTATAATCAAGAGGAATAATAGTAAAAGATACTTTACATAAACAAATCAAAACTAATCAATCCATAGGGGCAATACCTTGGCAAAACTCCCTATCAACAGGTAGCTATTACTTAGACATTGTGGCACGTTTCTTAATAAAATATATAAAAAAGATCATGAAGTCATTTCTTTCTATGAAGAAAAATTACATTTTGGCAACAGTTTGGTTGTCAGAGGTAAAATTTTCATGCACTAGTAACATTTTTGGTTGTGCTGAACAGGAAGTCAAATGTATTGTTGAGTTGCTTAATTTGCCAAACGCGATTGTCAAACTCATTTTTTTCCCACAAAAACTTAGTTTTCATATAAATTAACTTCTAAACATCATTCAAACACGCTCTTCTAACTCGTACTAATTGCTTAGTTTTCTTCTACTTAACACTAAAAAAATAAAAAATTAAGATCAATTGAATGTATTTCCTTTTCCCCCAATATCTAACTCCAGCTACTAACATCAGTAGAAAATGAGTGAAAATAAGTAAAACTCTAAAACCCCAAGACAAACCCAAATTCAATTCCCAGAAGTATCAAATATTCAAATACACAGAATTACACACAGTAACTTTTATGTGTGTGCATATATTACTTGTACCTTCCATAGTTCGGAAACCATGAATCTCGGTTCCAGCAAATCGGGCAGGTACACTACTCTCCATCTTATCACTCAGCTGATCATTCACTCTCACCAAGTCCTGTAATTAACTGAATAGAACAAAGCAATTAAAGCTAAATTCATTAAAAAAAAATACAGCTTAATTTACTCCAAAAAATAAATATAACTCAGTAGAACAGACCCAGAGTGATGAGCAGCTGCAGAATTGGAGGTTGGTAGTTGGAGAATTTTTTTATTTGCGGTAGAATATGTTCTTGAAAAAGGAAAAATTGTTTTCATTGTGTTTAATTGGACCTATAACAATTGTTAAAGAGATTTTTTTTGGTACGGGAAATTAAGAGGTCCAAATCATTTGTACATAGACCGTGACTTTTGGAGACGGGGTTTTCGTTGTAAATTTGTAAAAACCACTCACTGTACAATTTGCACATGTTTGGCAAAACTTATCATAAGATTGGAAGCTAGTATGATCTCGACAAGTACCAAATTGTGACTTTTGGAGGGGGTACTTTTAAGATTGCCCTTGTCAAACATGCTATTTTTCACTTTGTCCAAAATTTTTTGACATTCACCACAATAGCCTT
>CAIGRT010168488.1:0-10057 GCA_903798405.1 Fraxinus platypoda | reverse complement strand
TTATAATTTAAAAGTCAAAGTCAAATTTATATTTAACTACATATTTCGTAGGTGTCGCAATTATTATTCGTTTATTCATCACTTATTTCTAACAATTTATAATTTCAACAAGTTATAAATTCTCCCAAACAAGCAACAAGTTTAAATTGGGAAACCAGTCAAAAATCTCAACTTGTGAAATTGAAGTGAACTTTCCCAACCAATATAACGATACAAAATAATGATGCAAATTAAGTCCGTGTTTGGCGTAGCTAATCAAAGTCAACAATTAATTTTAATCATATATTTTATTAGATCTACAACTTTTATCAATATTTCAACCACATATTTCATCAACTTCTATCAAAATCTACTAAAAATTCGATCTTTTCCAAAGAAAAAGTTCATTACGTACCGTCAAGCTACACATTCCCTTGAGATTAGGCTTTCATAAATTTACTAGAACGAAAAATAAAATCAGGTCGAACTCAAACCCTCCAGAATTACATCATAATAAAGAAATAGGGTTAATTTTCACATCCCTTTTTTTTTTTTTTTTTATATTGATTTAGCAAATTAATTTATGTACTGGAATTTCTTTCCGGACCGGATAATCTTTCATCCGATATTCGGCTATTTCAAGTTACGTTCAAGGGAACATGATAAAGAAGGAACAAGAAACGTTAGTACAATAAACGAGCACAAGTGTCAACCCCACTGTTATAGTACAATTGTCATGGGAAATTTAGTCAAAGATGTCACATGTAAATGTTGTTGGAAATGGTTGTATTTTGTAATAATTTTAAGTGGGATCCATGTGACTACATCACTTCTTAGAGGATAATTCCTCGATGACCAAAGCATGTGCCAACAATTTGTATATATTGTGGTGGTCAATCCGAAATTGAAAAGTTATATATAATAATAAATCTAGACATGTACATCGTAGATATAATATCATAAGGGTAATCTCAATTGGAGTTATTCATGTTGACTACGTGAACACGAAGGATAACCTTGTGAATTCGCTGATCAAATGGTTACTAGAGAGTTAATTGAAAAATAATCGAGAGGATTGAACCTTAAAAACCTTGAGAGAATGAGTTGATTCAATGAATATTAAAACCTAGTTGACCGGATATCATAAGGTCTAAGCACAAAAAGACAACTTAATTGTAAAGATTTAATCGGATAACTGTGAGGATTGCCTCTTGTCCATTCTTATGATATAATAGTGATGCCCATAAGATAAATAGAACGCAATAGGCTTAAATGATTCTTATTTTTCGGAATTCGAGTGGAGTAATGCGGGTTACCCTTAATTAAGAAATTACCTATGTAAGAGAGAGTAAAGCCACTTCTAAGGGAAATAGTGTGGGAGCTCAATTCTTAAAAACTCTCGCAAAACAAAGTGTATGTTCATAGCCACAACGAACATAACAATGAAAATTGAATTGTATTGGCAAAAATTTGTATGCTAGTTATATTATCGTTTACATAAATGGTAGAATAGTTCAAACACATTGAGCATACTAGTGAGCTAGTAAATTTAATATACTTTTACAACTGAATGTTCAAAGGATAATGTCTACCTATCCTATGTAAGTTTCGATCTATAAACTTTGTCACCAAGTCTTTATATTTTTCATGATCTCTACAAATTTTCATTCATGTGGGAGATTAATAAAAAATGTGAATTTTGGAATAATTTTGACTTTTTGAGTAGGGTCCACTTCTTCTATTTGAAGGATTTAAGTAGATATGTATCATCCTCCAAGAGAGCATCAAAATTGTATATTGACATGTTCAAAATGGTGCTCGAGTGAATAAGAAATTGAAGTTCAAAGTACAATAATTGAAGTTGAAAAATCTTAAGGGGAAAGCTAAAGAAACCTGTCCCACATCGAAAAAATAATAAGACTAACACTTGTTTATATAGAGTCTTTCAAAAAGATTAAGCTTGTGTAGTATAGACGCTCCTTGCGATCAAGCAGTGAGTACAAATAACGGATCGAAGTAGCACCTCAAGTAATTGGACTCGTGTGCAAGCTTGGCATGCAAACAAGAATGCCAAGTTGAAGCTTGGGTCCTTAGTAGGGTTCCATCATTGTATACATGTAATTCTCTTTAACAACTTAAAATTTTAAATTAAGTAATTTAACATGGTATCAAAGCAGGCAAATGTTTTATATTTAAGCATCGTCACCACACATTCAATATTATGCACTTGTTAGACTTTGCTGGACAATGAAATTCTTTTGCACATTATGAAGCATGTTAAAGACAATATTTAAATCGTGATACAACTTGAGTTTTTTCATTAAGTGTTTCACCAATATTATAGAGCTTAGAAACTCGAGTATGGGATCTCGTAATATTTGGTCCTTGTATATTTTTATTTTTCTATGTTCCTCTTAGTATTAGACTTCTACAATTAATATGATAGGCGAAATTTTAGCTTCTTCTATTAATATTATTTCTAATAAACTTAACTAAATATGTGACAATGTAATTTTGTTTGTATTTGCGTATGAAAGGCACGAAATTTCAACTTTTTCTTATTGTCTTTTGGGTGATTTTCAAACAAAAATCTACCTAAAGCCGGTTGTTCCAAACCATTCTCTGAATTTACCTCTGCAATGTCATTCTCTGTTTCGAAGTACCATTTCTGATTCTTTTGCATACTGGTTTTTGAAAATTTAACAAAACTTAGACTCGACATGATTCAATAGGGTAATGTTCTCGTTAGTACACTATACGAAATGTATAATTCTTGATTAATCTTGAACCGTAAACTCGACTCGACAAATAGGGGAAATTAAATAGATGGGACCCAGTTGATGACAAATAAAAATGGAGGGATGGGTTTGGAGACAGCATGCTTGGTAAGTTACATGGGAGAAAGGAATAGGGGAATGATAAAAAAAATAAAATGTTTCCTATGTATACAACAAGGTTGTCTCATGGTTATAGCCAGCCATTACCTACATGTTTATTCCTTCAATCATCAATTTATTTTTACATGCTCCATATCATGGTAAAAACTCATGTGAATTAATTAAATTAATTAATTTCACCAATAAACTTACCCATACAAACTGTACACACTCTGTACATGTTACGGTGTCAAGTGTATTTATTTTAAATTGATTTATTCAAACGAGCAACTACATTGCTAGACTGTTAAAAGATAAATAACTAATATGTGAATTGGCTTAAATGCATTACACAATCAAACAAAAGACTACACTTAACAATAGTTGACATTCTAAGATGAAAGATCGAGACTTGATAGTGCTTGGCATGGAAGGATCTAGGACCAGATTACAGGCCGGGCTAAGACGTAAAAAAAAAAAAAAAATTACACAAGAATTTTTTTTTTTTTTACATAAATTTTTTTTCTCTACTAAAAAAACTTAAATGGGCTGGGGGCAGGAACCGGGCCCCCCTAAATCCGTCCCTGCATGTTCATCTAACATCATTAGTAACTTCAAAGTTATTTCTACTAAATAACGAATGACAATCTTTAATTTCAATTATTCATTCTTAACTACTACTTATTATTATTATCCACACATCTCGTGAACCACGTCATTACTCCTCAAAAGTAACTAATGATCACTCTCGAACAAATTTCATTTACTTTCGGAGAGTGTCAAGCCATTAGAATTGAATATAGATATGGTTCAAAAAATAAAATAATTTACTATAAATAAAGTCGTACAAGAAAATATCGCATTTGATTCAAACCTTAAATTAAGTCATACCCACGAGAAGCAAAAAGTCTTCTTTTATGCTTTCATTTAAGCTTTTCAAGGTAACTTTTATAATATAATTCATACTTTTTATGCTCTTTATTTATTTTTTTTCCTTTTAAAAGATTAAATTTGAACAAATATTGATTTAGCCATAAAAGAATGATGATCAATTGTATTTAATTCTGACTCTTATAAGTTATAACGTGTTAGATTGACAGCACGTCACCAGAACATATTTTGACAACTAATTAATATTATATTAAATATTTAAATTAAACTATACATGAAAGATAAAGGGTGCGTTTGACAAGAATTTTGAAAAGGTAAAAGTTATTTCTCAAACTAAAATGTTATTTATTTTTTTTTGAACATGTTTGAATAATTTTTTGATTTATCTGGCTAGAAGAGTTTTTAAAATGAAGTTGACCTAATGTGACTTTCTTAGAAAACGCTTCTACAAGAAGCAAAATCAAAAGCAAAAAAGATATGCTACGATAACGATAAAGATTTCTACATAAACATTCAAGTCAATTAAAAATATCAGAATCTGATAAATCAGCCATAATCGTCTAACTAATGGGATGTCCTAGTACGTTACAAAATTTGCTTTTGCCAATGATCTAATCGGATGAATAATTGGAACTAGAGTATCAAACTTCTTAATAACTATTATTGATTAGAAACGAATTTTTTCAAAATTTGACTCCGTACCGCCGAAGTTTTTAGTCACACGGTTGAAAGATAACCTACAAATTTAAGAAAATGATTAAATAATTTATTTAGACAAAACCCTTCTTAGAAGAAACCACGGCGAAAAATAACTTTGCAGGCCCAAAATCCACTACCTTGGCAGTTTCAAAATGTAAATAATATTTTTACTTTTTTTCTAAAAGTTGCTTTTGCATGTTTTTGACGAAAATATGTAAGCTGCTTTTATTTATTCAACAAAGAAAGTTGTGTACAAATGCCAAAATAACAAACCCCACGTGAAATCAGCAGTCAAACCGTTGAATCTCCCACCAAAAGATACAAATAATAGTTATTTCACTAATATCATTGAAGTTGAAGGAAATTTTCAAATTTTTCGACAAAGTATTTTTATGACACGTTTGGTCACTAAAATTAATTACATAATGATCGTATAATGATCGATAAAACTATCAATTCCATCTAACCGTCCTCCTGTTTTTGCTCCATCGAGAATTTTTTTTTTATTGTTCGCAAAAGATAAAAGAATAGGGTTAGAGTTAAAATGAACGATTTTGAATACCTGGACAAAACGTGAATTTTTTTTTTTTGTTTCAAAGAGTCACTTTTATTTTGAAGATTTTGTAATTTCACGACATGGACACATCGATCATCAGTGAATACGTGGAGGGTTAATGGGTTGATGTCGGATCTGGGGCGAATGCCACTAAAGGAGGGACCAATATGTAATATTATTGACTTTAGTGACTAAATGTATTACAAAAATACTTTAATGATTAATTTAAAAAAATTCTTAAACGATGACCATTTGTAAAAGTAATTCGGTTTTATTTAACTAGTTTTTAACAGATATTTCAGACTTGCAACGCTTTAAAAGTCCTCCATTCCCACCATCACCTTGCAGATATCTCTCTCTAAAACTCTTGCGTTTCTCTCACTAAAAGTCCTTGCTGTTTCTCTCTGATAAGTATCTAATGCCTCAAGCTCAAGTTGATGTTGAAGTCCTCGTTACAGCCTGCACTGGTGGAGGCAATGACCGCAAAATCGTCTGTGAAACTCTGGTAGACGGCGGCGCTGACAGCTATCCGCCAGAAAACGACGAGAACCCTAATGACGCGCCGTCGGATTTCCCGCCGGAATCTTTTTGGCTATCGAAAGATGCAGAATATGACTGGTTTGATCGCCACGCCTTTTATGAGCGCAAAGAATCCACCAAAGGCAATTCAAACTCAGCCAACTTGAACTCGAACATAAACCCCGGTTCGAACTCCAACTCTCATCGGTTTTCCAGTAACTTGAAGTCCAAGGCCTCAATAATTGGACTGCCAAAAACCCAGAAAACTACCTATGTTGATTCCAGGAGAAAAAAATGTAAACCGCTTAATATAAAGCTGTTTCCAAAACGGCCCGAGTCAGTTGGAAAGGCAACAGTTTCCATGGCTGAACCGTCTTCGCCGAAGGTTTCTTGCATGGGGAGAGTTAGATCAAAGCGTTGCCGGCGTAGATCAAATTCCTTGAAAAAGAATGAGAAACCGGTTGACAAACCAAGAATCGGTGGTGAAAAGTTAAAAACCGGGTTTTATTCAAAGGTAATTAGTATGTTCAGGTCCAAGAAGGGTCAAAAAAGACCGGTAAAATGCAGAAGTGGAAGAGCAGAGGAGGAGCCAACGGTGGTCGAGCCGATAAGGAAGTGTGTAAGTATTAGAGTGCGTGATATTCCAATTTCGGTTGAACCAGTAGCTGGGCCGCCTGGTTTGGGAGAGATGATGCGGTTTACGTCCGGTCGGAGGTCACAAACTTGGTCCGCAGAGGACATTAATCAGAGGAGTTAATTATGGGGGTGCTTGAAAGTCATACTTAGATTGTTGACATTAATCTGATGACATGGCATTTTTAATAAATTTTCCTTGTAGATTCCGAGGTGTACATAATTATCGTACATAGGGGTGTCCATAACCCTCACATGGGGTAGAGCCCACATTTTTGTGGACTCCACCCCATATGAAGATTATGTACACTCTTATGTACAATAATTATGTACACTTAGCATTTTTCCAATTCAAGAGTGAAGACCCTTTTTTTAAAATCTTTTTGCCCTTTTATTTTGAAAAATGCTATTCAACCTCGCTGGTAATGTAAATGTAACTTCACTGTCATATAAATCTGTGTTAAGTACAGATGAAGTTGAATAGGATTACTCTTATTTTGGTGCTACATATTTTTGTTTAATAAATTCGATTATGTGAACAGATTTTATTTTTGAAGTGAAACAGTAAATTATCTAGTTATCAATATTCCTTGGACCCAAAAATTGGTTTAATTTCACTTCATAAAGTTTGTTGATTTTATTGTTAATATTTATTTGCTATGCATGTAATCACTCTTCTTGATGTTGTAAATTATGACTCTTGTCAATTTGTAGATAGAAATGAAAGTAAATTGACCCACATACTTGCTTTTCGTGCTTCTTTAGTTACAATTTTTATCATTTGGAATGACTCATATTCCTTTAGAATTATGCTACATGTACAATAAGTTTTATATCATCATTTATATTGTGTCACGTGATGACATCACATTGGATAGTTTTAAATAAAACATTTTCTCGCCAACACTTTTTTTTGAAAACAATGGGGTGTCAACAACAATGTCAAACTTTTAATATATATCTAGAATTGTTGATTCCTTTATACATCTCATATCACGAGTTATTTCATATCATAAATAATCCACGTTTTACAATAATTAAAACAAAACTTTTTTTTTTCTCAAATCTATTTTCAATTATACGTTCTCACAATAAAATATTTTGCGTGTAAATTCAAGACTTTTTCTTACTTTTTAACCACGTATTCTCCAAAAAATCATTATTTTAAGACTCATTTTTCTCAAAAAATTCATTTTAATGGTTGTAAAACAGGGGCTAAACTCAAACACTTGATGAAATCCATTGAACATGTGGATTCATATCTCTGACAACCAATACAATCCTCAATCCTTGGGACGGAAGAAATTTGGTTAACTTTACATCTAGACAAGGTACCCCTTCTAATACATCAATATAATATGTTTGGATGCATTGAGTACATCCTATAAATGATATGGATATTTCTACTTGTACATTAAGATCTATACATCAAGGTTTACACCTCTCTCACATGGGGAATGGGGTCCACTCGAATAATAATTTTTTATTCGAGTGGACCCCACCCCCCATGTGAGAGGGGTGTACACCCCGATGTAATTCTTGATGTACCACTAACATGGTCCAAATGATATGCTAGAGGTACATCACCTCTTACATCGGGGTGTNACACCGCACAAAATGACAACGGGAAGTCGGCATGAGTGTCCCCTCCATTTTTGCATATGGAACATGACCCCTGAAATTAGGTCAATTTGCTTTATTGAATAAGGTTGTGAAATTGAATAATTTTTTTGAACTCCACACAGAACTTCCGTTTGAAAAAAAAAATTGTATAGATTCATTGGAGCAATCAATAAAGGATTATTCTAGTGGTACATCATCTCTTACATCGGGATGTTTTTTCAAACGGAAGTTCTGTGTGGAGTTCAAAAAAATTATTCAATTTCACAACCTTATTCAATAAAGCAAATTGACCTAATTTCAGGGGTCATGTTCCATATGCAAAAATGGAGGGGACACTCATGCCGACTTCCCGTTGTCATTTTGTGCGGTGTGTTTGTCAATTGCTTGCATTTTTTTTTTAGCTCTTTTTTCGACTTTTTTGAAGTCGTGAAAAATAAAAGAAGAGAATATTAGTAAAACACGCTATTTTCGAGTAAGACCCGCAGCCAAATGGTGGAACGTAGTTTGTGCTTAGCCACCACAATTGACCGATAAGTTAACTGGAGGGTATATTGGGAGACTAATGAGAAATTAAGAAAACTTAAAATTGTAGGCGTATTTGTCAAATCCCTTATTTGTGCTGAAAGAAAGAAAAGTGACGAATTACGAAATAAGGAACTCAAGCGAAAAGTTTAAAAATACAAATTTGGAATACACCAGAGAAGGAAAATTAAACTCACGGAATTTTATTAATTTCAAGATAACCAAAAATAATGAATTAACCCGTTATTTATATGGGTTTAAACGAAAATCTACCATAAACGAACTAGAATTGTAAAGAAATCGAAATAACCCAAATAACTAAAATAGTACTAAAACTTTAAAATCAGTTTTCGAATCCAAAACGAACTCGAATGGCTAAAATCCATGATATGTCGTTGCAAATTAGTGTGTTGAGTCCGTCTCATCGTTCTTTTTTCGAAAAGGTATTATGGGCTCAAATCGGAGTTTGAACGTCAAATTTGCATTTTACTGTTTTCTCTTTTCGATCCAATTGTTCCTCAAACTACTCAACCATATGTTCTATCTCGAAAAGAAAAGAAAAAGGAAAACAAATTAATTTATAGAAAAGAAAGTGGGATCGATGTTGAGAAGTTTAAAAAAAAAAAAATTTAGAATTATCTTAAAAAGTAAACTGGACCATTTATTTTAAGAAAATGTAAATTTAAGTAATGAATAACGCATATAACTTGTTCTTTTAATTTTGAAGATCAAGAAAGCAACTGTTTAATTAAAAGTCTTAAAATTGCTGAAGTTCCTTTCTCGAATTCCATCACCCAATTAGTTTTGTCGTTGACATTTTTGTCCTAACTACGTGGACGTAAGAATTTCCAAAATATCAGCACTTCCAAATGGAATTATTGTAAATGATATAGTCATTTGGATGTTAGAATAATTCTATTATGTGGACTTTTATTTGATTACGAATTTTACTGGTTAGATGTATGGTTTGCAATAATACCGTAATTGGACCCAATAAGTTAGTGATCATTTGGGCCGTTGTACACCTTACGGACTTTATTATTATAAGAGGAAATTACACATACACCTGGAATTAGATTTCCAATTTCAAAAATCCAATCACAAGTTTCATATTTCAAAATTCGGGTTTTAATTAATAATTTAAAAACATTTTTTTTATTTTTATATCTATTTACAATAAATTAATTTATATATACTCCCCCTATCCTATCTACCCCAAATCTTAAAATCAATTAACCCATCATCAACACTGAATTCCTCATCCCGTCTCCCTGCAATACGCCGCCGCCGCTAGCACTGCCGTCGGTTCTTCTCTCCTCCTTGCCACCCGTTGGTTATTCTCTCTCTGCAGCTACCAGCACTGCCTCGGTTCTTCTCTGCCGTCGTCTTCTCTCCTCCCGCCGTCGCAACGACCTCCACCGCTTCATCCCCTCGCCACGACCGCCGACACTTAATTCTTCCTCATCTCTCCATCGTTCGTCTTCACTCTCCATCTCTATTTTCTGTCTGGATCCACCGTTGTCGCTGCTGCGAACGATGGGTCGCGACTGTTTGTGGATGCCAACCGGTGTGTGTCTGCGTGTAGTAGTTGGGTGTGTGTGGATGTTAACGGGTCTATTTGGATTCCACCGTTCGCTGTAGTCCGTCGATTCGGTGTGGACGCGAACGGCGGTGGTGATGTGTGGTTGGGTGTCAGTGCGTGCGGTTGGGACGTTGGGTTTGTGTGTGGGCGCGGCGGTGGTGGAGGTGCAGATCTATT
>CAIGRT010168481.1:0-10760 GCA_903798405.1 Fraxinus platypoda | reverse complement strand
CACCTTTTTTGTGGTTGAAAATGAAGGAAAAGTTATTGATGTGATGGAAAATATTATTTTATTGATGAATGTGTAGTTGAAAATTAGTAGAAGAATGAGAATGAAAAAAAGAATGGATACCAAACAGAGGCTAAGGTAAATATATTCTTCAATTTTTCATTAAAAAATAATCATCAGCGCCATCAGACTATTTGAACCTCCACTTAACTTCACCCACCGGAATTCATCTTGATCATAAATAAATCACCTAAATTCGCTTGCATAAACATTGATATTGCCCCATGATGAAGAGTAAGACTCAATTTTGCTATGGTTCCAGTGGGCGACTACAATAAACTAATAAACTAAAGAGGGAAATGCTACATGTACAAAAATCTTTTACAATTTTTTGGGAGATTGTCAACCGATAAACATTCATTGGATGTTAGACACATAATAAATTTAAAATGTAGTGTTGTCATCTCATCGTCTGTAATGCTTTTTGTCAGTTTCATCTATACAAACAACTTTATTCAACTAATAATTGATATTCTTGAATCTTATTTAGATTCTTTTATTAAGAAAGTAACAAAATCTTAAATAAAATGTTCCTTCAGAATATTGAAAGGTGGGGAAGGTGGGGTGAGGGTCAAATTAATTTTATTCTACAGTTACAAAGTTACAAACTAGCAGCAATATATGTGGAAGAGTTTCTTTGTTTCTCTTGTTGCTTTATGCTATCTGCAACATGAGCGACAACTCCTGCTCCGGCATTATGAAACCACTCATTTTTTACCTAAGATTTCAAAATAAGAATCAGATTGGAAGCCAGAATTAGCAGCAAATATCGTTTAGTTTACTTATTTTGGGAGCAAGATAAGAATAACTTTCAAAATAAGTTACTTTTTAATTTAAAGTAAGAAAAAAGTACCAAATCAAACACGTTTGGAAACAAAAAAAAGGCGCTGCATCTTACATGAATATTATTGTGTGCAAAAAAGGGCCAGAATGCTGAGTGAAAACTGACATCAACTTTCTTCCATCCCAATTGTTGTAAACCACATATCATTTCCTCTATATTGAATACAATAATTGTCATTCCTCGTAATGGCTGTGAAATAAATACTATACGGAGTCGGAAACTTCAGTGAATATGGAATAGATACCTTCCATAATTTCATGATATTCTTCTGTTTTCTGCGTGCTCGATTCCTTTTGAGCAGCCTCCTTCGCTTTGGCTGCTTCTAGAGGGAAACGAGGACCCTTGGATAGAACTGGAGGATAATATTCCACATCAACGACGTGTTTGTAGCCATCCAATGACCGTCGAGGAGGCTGCAAATTTCAATATCAGAAATCCAGTAAGAGTGATGGAACACGAAGTGCATGTTTGGCGTGTAAGACTAGATAGCGGTAGACAATGTAATACACAACATTTTTACTAAGAAGCTTAAAGCAACTAGATTCTTATCATGCAACATATTTTTGAGAAGAGGTACCTATGATAACTCATTTTCAAGTTCCATGACTAGACCATATTAGTAATCAACTTCACTTTCCATGCTAAAACTAGATTTATTATCTAAAGTAGGCAAAAAATAAAGGTCCCACCAAGAATTGAACTCGGGCTATTGGATTCAAAGTCCAATGTCATAACCACTAGACCATGGAACCATTTTACAAGATGCGATTGGCAATTAATGCTCATAATCACAAGATTGTGTAGTTTCGTATCATTTTCATTTCTTTGTCAAATCATATAATTATCCAAAAGGATCAAAATAAGACATCACAATCTTGTACTTAGATGAGAGAGATAAATTCATCTAAAAACTAAACCTTATTCCCAATAAATTTGACGCTAGCTATGTAAATCCTTGTTTGGCATTCCACTTTGCTCATCTCTAGTTTACCAGAAAGTTTAAAACAATTAGATGCTCATCAACCACAACTTGCCATGTTAATTTTGGAACATGGAACCATTTGTTGAGAGGAGGTACCTATATACCTCTTATTCGAGTTCAATGACATGATCAGATTAGGAATCAAATGCACTTTCAATGTAAAATTGATCCAAAGCAAAAAAAATAAAGGTCTCACCAAGAATCGAACTCGGGCTATTGAATTGAACTCACACTTGGATTCAAAGTCCAAGTCATGACCACTAGGCAATGGAACCATTTTTCAAGATGCCTTCGGTAATAAATGTTCTTAACGGCAAGAATTTGTTGTTTAATAATAGGCTAGCTTCTTTGCCAAACCAGCATATTTTATCCAAAAGGAGCAAAAATAAGACTTTCCATTCTTGTACTCATCTCATGGGAAGTCTAAAAATACTACAATACAACAACAAACTAAGCTTTATTCTCAATAAAGTTGGGATCGACTATATGAATCCTACTTTGCATTCCATTCAGTTCATTGATAGATCTAGTTGAAGATTTGAAATAATATAGATTTTTAGCAACTGCAGTGGCGGTAAATTTTGGTCTAATGGTCTCTCTTCTAACTTTCTGTACTGAATTGATTTTGGATTTGTGTCATGGGATAAACATATATGTTGATAAAACAAAATTCATTGATTCCACAAAATCGATTCCACATAATCAATTTCCACTAGTATAGATGCTAACTGAGTGAAACTGACCTAATTTGTTCAGGCTCCTAATATGTTCATTAAACCAATTTAAGTAATTCCAGAACGAAAGAAAGAAAAACCTTACTTTCCATCTTTGTCATACCTACAACTCATATCTATAGTTGTAGACATATGAGTTATTGTGGATAAAAGACTCAAAATAAAGTATTTAATTACCTTTACAAGTTCTGTCTCCCTTCTCACAGAGGATGTCCGCCAACCAACCATATCTGGACCGTGTTAAGAATTTCAAAAATCAATGGGACAATAAGAACAATTTATTAGTAATTAAACATATGAGTTTCTGATTTTAATCAGTGACCGATACAGAATACGTAGTACTAATTACATAACTTGTTTCAATGATAATTCAATAAGATTATGCATAGGGATACGGTCATAAGAGACATTTGCATAAAGAACCCGACATCTGAAAGTGCCAAGTGCAGTTCTGCAAGACAAAAGCACTATAATAAGCTTATAATCGCCATACAAAAAAACAGTAAAAGGCCAATTCTACTCACATAAAATTTCCATCTTCACAATTCGTCGTCATTCGTAATAAGAGAGGCGGTTTGTTGGGTTTGCCATCAGTAAGGAAGAGCTGACTGCCAGTTCGTCCACTAATAAAGGGGGCAATCGGTGCAGCAAGCTTTTCTAAGATAGGCACACCAAGAAGAAATGGAAGCTGAATCATACAAAAGAATTAACTGTCTTGAGATCAAGTTCCAAACCACTAATATTAATGATTGTGTTTTAATAAAAGCTTAAGCATCCATGTAAAATCATGTGAATTTTGCTAAAAATGAACTTGAAGGCAAACTGGATAAAGATGCTATGTCACTCGACCAGAATGATTAAAAAAAAAATTCATCAGCTTGAAGAACAACCAGGAGAGAGCAAGCGAGAAGAAGAAAAACTTGTAGAGGAACACATAGCAAGGGAATCGGATCAAATCTAAATGAAATTCGACAATTTTAATCTATCAGAGAAAACTTCAAGTTTGACTAATTGCTAAGTTGCATGGACGTGGACACAGACACGCGACACCTATACTATACTATACTATACTATACTATATAGACATGTGGATGCATGATTTTTAGAAAAAGTATATGCAAACACATTGATTTAATTCTTCAAAATTTAAAATCCATATATTATATCTTTATTTTTAATTTCGTATATAGGGCACAGCACATGGAACATCGGACTCTTGCCCAAAAGGTGTCTTCAAAGTATCCCTTAGGGTGTAGTTTTTTATAAATATATATATATAAAATAGGACAAGAGCACGTGACTTGTTGGATACATGTTCTTTAATGTCCAAGGATTGTCCGGGTCCGACTCGACTTGTCATGTTTTGGACATGGACACGCCATCCTAATAGGAGTATCCGTGCATCATAGACTAATTGTATCTCCATTTCTTCATGAGAAACTCCTATTTTCCTTTTTCTTTATAATGAATATGTCTAAATAGATGCATGTACAAGTAAAACAAAAAGGGTGCAAAAACCATTCATTCAACTTCGTGACATTTACATAGATGAATACGAGTTAATATTGCCGTCAATTAACAAAAAAGTGACTTTGACAAATACCTGCTTCTTTCCTCTCACTCCAAGATGAGGTGTTGCCAAGGTAATAAAATTAATTGGTTCCAACCCAGCAATCAAACCTTTTTTTGGAGAGAACAACATTTTTAAGTTTGTATCAGTCGAGCTGGCTATATCATCGGACTTATAAGAGACGTTGGGCACATACAAAACAGCAACTGCATATCTTGCAAATAATCCACCAAGAGAGTGAGCCAAGAAAGATATCCTTTTAAGGCTTTCTGTTCTTTTCACGACCTGCACGACCTGTTTATAGCAAAACTTGTTTAAAACGAAAATTATAAAAAGTTTTACAAAAGCCTCCTTGTAGAACCATGAATATAGAGAAAGGTAAAGCATTGACAGAAGGATCAGACTGCATGGACTACAAGATAAAGATTTGTGACGCAGATGGCTCCTTGAACAAACCAGAATCCATATTTTACAAGCCAAATCATGCCATCATAAAATAAAAAATGAGCAAACAAAGCCATCTAAAACTCACTTCATCCGCCAGTCGTTTACCAGCTCCGTTAATTCCAGTAAAGGTTTTAGTGTACATATTAGATGAGCTTGCTGCACACAATAGGCAAGTTACTATTAGACCTGAATGGACTTTGAGAACTTAATGACCACCAAAGCTGTGCATTTGAATTTTAACTTGAATCTAGAAATATGGTAAGGTCAATATACCTATACAGGATATAAAGAAAGAAATGTACAAGGCAGTATATCAAAAACTTATGTCTACAGATATTATGTTTCATGAAATTCAATACAGATGTCATTTTCCGCCGTCTTCAATTTGCAAGACAAGTAGATATATCATATATGTTTTCAAAGACAGTCACTTGATTGCTAGCCAAGCCCACACCTGCAACCTTCATAACAAATATGCACCTAAACAATCACCATATTGCCTCACAACAGGGGCAGAGTCAGGGTACAAATAAAGGGGGCTAGCATAAATTTCTTTTAAAGTGAAGTCAGGAATATGGAAAATAAATTATTTATTTAGAAGCAAAAACAAAATCCTAGCCAGGAGACATAGCGAGTACAATCAGGTTTTAATGAGAACAAGATTGCTGGGTTTAACTACAATCAAATTAAATTGACCAGTATTGATTTAATTAAAGTGGTATTAAAAAAATGCTAAGACCTCTATATGATTATTAAAGATCATTCATGCTTATAGCTTAAACATTATAGCACATTAAGTACATATAGTTCTCTTCCTCTCTCTCCCATTTGTAAGTGCTGAAGATAGTATTTTAAATGGTGTACATTTGGCCTTATCTAAAGCTTAAATTTTTAGATGAAATGACTCAACATGATATCAGCACGCAAAGGTCTGGTTCAAGTCTTGCCTCCATCCATTTAAATAAAATTGTCCACTTATTAGGCTTTGATGGAAGAAACCTATACGTGAGGGGATGTGTTGAAGATAATTTTTAAACACCTTATCTAACAGTTTAACCTTTTAGATCAAGTGGTTCAATGAGAAAGTTCACATGAATAAAAAAGTTTATGCAAGCAATAAAAGGCATATCACGACATATTCTCCTTTTCTTCCTTCTCTAATCAAATTCCCAGTTCTTAACCTCTAGTTTCCATCACAGCACAACTTCACCCACACTCGCCCAACTACAAAGGTGAAGGAGTACAATCCAATCGTAGAAAATTTATCGTAAACGATACAATCAAGATTTTTTGGACAAATTTTAACTTTATGTTGTTTCTAGGATTGGGGCTCAATGGGCTGCCCCCCCTTAAATACGCCCCTGCCTCACAATATGCATACCCTTTCTCAAACATTGATACCTCATATAATACTACTCTATCATTGTCCTTCATAACCATATAACTCCAAAATAGTCCACATCCCACTAAGTGTCCTCTATGGTATATGATAGGGGACCGAAATAGGGATAGTCAATGAGACGGGAAGTTTGCCTCTCCCCCAAGCAAACATCACAAGAACACAATTAGCAACATGTTACAAATACGGTAGATTTTTTTCTCTTTCTCTTTCTCTCTTTTTTTTTTTTGCTACAGAATAAAGTTTCAGCATTCTTAAAGTGCTCAAATGGAAAAGCAGAAACACATAAATTACCCTATGGCCTCAGCATGATGTCCTATATTGGAGGCATTCATAAGTAAAATAAAGGAGGAGACTAATTAATCCAAATTAAAATAGAGCATATGGATCTATTGGGTACTGTTCCTCATTTATAATTAGTAGAAGGTAAGGCTATCACAGAATCTACGTGTATTCTGCACTAAACCAGATTTATTTCCATAAAATTCATCCTTTGGGACAATTCCCTCAGCTGTGAGGCCTCCTCATGAACCTATTCTCTTTCTATTTACTCACACAGTTCCAGATAGAGTTGGTGCTGTTTGCCAATTTTATATCCATTCCATCTGACCCAAATCATTTTTAATCCTTGACAAAATAAAGAATCAGCAATAAAATTTTCTCATCACTTCGACGCAACACCATATTACGTAAAGCAGAAATATAATAATGAATATCGTTTTAATTTAGTGAAATGAAAATTTTCCAAACTTGCACAGACAACATACCATAGATCAAAAACTTTTTCCCTAATCGCCTCTTTAATTCCGCTTCGAAATATGTCCAGTCACTTGGGCTGCAATACTTGAATGGCTTTAGTTGAAGTCAATGATTAAAATATACACAATCCCACAATGATTGAAAAAAATTAATACACAAATTTTCGTTGTAAAGATTTTTAGCATATCTATTGATGAATATAGTAGTGCACATTTGGCTAAGCTTAAAAAATTCACTTATAAGTAGTTTATTTTTAATTAAAAAAAGTAAGTTTCAAATAAATTTTGTTGTCAAAGTTGGAAAGAAGTAGGTCCTTTTCTTTTTTTGAAAGAAACCCCTGCAAAATGAGCAACTTTTTCATTTAAGAAAGAAAAGAGTAGCAATGCCAAACATGTTTAGAAACTGACAATATGTTGTGAAGAAATAGGAAATAGATGCTAGCCTCATTTAAAGCTCATTCTTGACGCTATACAACATTCATTAAATAACACTCAGTGAAGTGCATCCCATCAACCAATATCATTGTAGAATATTTTTGTCATTTTGATAAGTATGACTGTTTAAAACATGCTGTTGTTTGTTAAGAAGTACTAACTTCTTGAACGAAATCTAAACCACCTCAAGAAGAAAATGATAACAAAAGACAAAAGAAAGCTCATGTGAAGACCCTAATATAAAGTGGAAAACACTGACATGCATGTGTTGTCTCATGTCACATTTTCTATTTTCTACTTTTCTCTGTGCTTTCTACTATACCTCTCTCATTCAAAACCACCACTATTGTTCACGCTAAATTGGAAGCACTATACTTTGTACATTTTCCAGATGGTGTCAAGCAGACTCTTCTGTCATGGACGTGGCAAAGATTCTTATTTGCTTCTTCATATACAAGAATATGCATACCTTGCCAAGATGCCATGAACAAGAACAAGAAGATGATCAGGTTCATTGTCCACTATAACAATGTTCCTTGGAGAAGCAAGATTTCCTTGAGTTGTACTCATGGCTAGAGCTTTGATGTTTTCAGGCTTCCAGATATTGTTTCTACCTGAAAGGTTCGTGTAATACCTTCAGAGTACAGAATAAAAGAAGTTCAAACGTGCTTATGAATGCTAAGAATACACACCCTGATGCAACTACATTAGATTCAGAACTTTTTGAGTATACATCATACATTCATTTAGGCGACCAAATTATAATTCTAGTCAATGAATGCACTCCATTTTAGGCCTAAGAAGGACTAAAGGACTCTTATGCAACCGGTCGTGATATACAAGTAGGACACATTATGTGCTAATCGAACATGAGAAATTAGAAAATATTGGAGGAGGCACTTGTGTCACGGCATAAAAAGGAGACTACCATAATGGAACATACGAGTCAGAAATGCAAGTCAAGCCTTGTTCACTAAAATAGAAGCTCTTGGCTGCTGGAACTAGTTTACTCATTTCCTTCAGTATAGTTTTATTTAATATACTGTCCCAAATTTTAAGTCTCCAGTTAGAAATCATTTTAAAACAAGGATGAAATCCTAATATCATGGACTAGAACTACTTCCAAAACCAACTTTCATACAGAAGGCTTAAAGGTCACAGACACTAGAGCAGGATATTTCATTAGAAGAATATAACTGTTCCTTTGAAGGTATGAGGTGTAATGCACTCTCCTATGCTTGGTTCTTAAGGGAACATATCCCATATAATTGTCTTGTTCTTTAGCTAATGCATATACTTTCTTATTCATACACATTCTGAAACTGCATGGACAAAACTTACTATTCACAATCACTTCCAAGATCATGTTTATTGATAAGCTTTTCGTTGAAATGCCAAAAATTATTTAGGTTTCTGTGCATGCTTGCCACATTATGGATGTTGATTTCCTGATCATCTAGCTACAAAGGACCATACACTGATACATAACTATAATAGTATACCGCTGTCCAACAATCAACTTTCTTTTTGCTTACATTTCATATGGGAATGGACAAGTGCCATGAGCAGTTAAACTTAAGAAACTAAAAGGCCTAAAAAAGATTCTATTTTGTGATATTTTGTCACAGATTTTTTTTTAAAAATAACTGTATAATAACAATTAGGTAGACTTTGCCGCGATCAATAAACCAAAGTCTAATATTGAAACACTTGTATTGGGAGAAGAAAGAGGCCATGATCATTGAATTGCAGTTGTCAATTTGACAATAATGGAGAGGCTGGTAAATAAATTTCATCATTCTCTTGTTTTTTTCCCCCTCAATTAAGAGCTAATAACAAATGCCTAACTGGATAAAAAACAGGTAAGAATAAAAAAAAACCGAAATATTTTAAAGACAATAATCCAAAAGCCGAATTCTCCACTAATGAGTGTCGTTCTGATGATTTTCTCTGACAAAAACCAAATTACCAGAGAAAGAACAAAAATATACCAGAAAAACTAATAAAACCCCAGTTCTGCCGTCGGCACTGTTTAAATGACGCCGAATTAGAGCACGAACATGAACCAGAAGAAGACGACGACGGTGAATTATTATTCAAATTCTTTTTCCTTCGGCTGATAAATCGAGGCATATAATTAAGCAAAGGCGAGGAAGACGCCATTTATACAAGGGCATATAGTACGTGATAATTACGAGGCAGATCCTAGAGAGAGAGCCTATCTTTTCGGCGAATTGTTTGAAATTGTTACGTCAGTATCTTCCCCCATTCTTAAGTTTATCTCCTGCAGAAAATACAGTGTGCCACACTCCCTGTCCCATTCTCCGCCATTGGAGGAAGCATTATTTATTTTTGGACGCATATGTGAATGCTGATTAGCAAGGAGATCGGAGTTAAATGTTGGATTAGCCACCGAAAGTTGCACCATGTCACCACTTCTTCATTGAACTTTCAAAATTGTCTCATCGGCCATTGAACTTCACTCCGTCCAACTCCATCACTCACCCATTTAAAATCGTTAACAAACACGTAGTGGCACTAACGTGGATGACGGGAAGTAGAGTTGGCCAGTTAAATACTTTCAAACAATATTTCCCTTGCCAACTCACCACCAAATAAGCAAAGGCGCATCATGGACACGTGACTTTGAAGGCAACATAGCCAAACTCTTATCATAAAACTGTCAATTGATTGTATTTTGATTCGAATCCGATAAAATTAATGGGAGATGTATTTATGGCCTTGGTCCGATAATCGAATTAAGATCCGAATCCGATTATCTGTCAATTAAATGGAACAAATATGGATATACGTCAATTCGATTCGATTTGTTATAAATAATTGNGTATTTATGGCCTTGGTCCGATAATCGAATTAAGATCCGAATCCGATTATCTGTCAATTAAATGGAACAAATATGGATATACGTCAATTCGATTCGATTTGTTATAAATAATTGAGTTGGTAAAATATTTTCATGGTATGCTATTTGTTACTAAAATAAATAAATGAGAAAATAAATAAATTTGGAATAAAAATGCCATCAAATTCAAAACATAAAAAAAAATCAATCCGCATGTACACAGTGTTCTAAACATAATGAGTTGCGAGGAGTAAAAGGTTTCTGGTTAGACGAGTTTAGACGAAGTCTAAGCGTAAAAATACATAAAAAAATGTATTATTTTAAATTTTCAATCAATCTAAAAATTATTTAATGGTACATACAAATTATAGTGCCAAATGCAGTTTTAAGAGCTTAACAAAATAAATATATTCAATAAACAAGATATAGTATAATAGTGCTAATTGAAATATTTGGAGAGTTTAAAATTTTTATTAATTATTAAAAGATAGGAAAAACGACTAATTTAATAAATTATAAATAATTATTTATATCATCTATATATTAAAAGTGGCTATGTAACGGAATTTCTTGTTTTTAACGGAAAAACTAACGGAATTTGTTGTTTTAAACGGATTTTCTTGTTTTTAACGGAAAAACTAACGGAATTTGTTGTTTTAACGTACTATGTA
>CAIGRT010168436.1:0-10947 GCA_903798405.1 Fraxinus platypoda | reverse complement strand
TAGAGATGTTAGGTGAACATTTTTATTGGCATAAGATGAAAGTTGATATTGATCGGGTTTATAGTAGATGTATCACTTGTAAAAATGATAAATCTAAGGTTTTACCTTAGGGTTTATATACGCCATTACCTGTTCCTAGTAAACTTTAGATTGATGTGTCTACAATTTTTGTGTTGGGTTTACTTAGGACTAAGAAATGGAGAGATTCAACATTTGTGGTGGTAGATAGATTTAGTAAGAAGACTAATTTTATTCCATGTCATAAAATTGATGATACCACTAATATTGCGGATTTTTTTTAAAGAAAGTAGTGCATTTACATGGGGTACCTAGGAGTATTGTATCGGATAGGGATGTTAAGTCCCTTAATCATTTTTGGAAAATTTTATGGGATAAGTTGGGAACTAAACTATTATTCTCTACAACTTGTCACCCACAAACGGATGGGCAAACTGAGGTTGTTGATAGGACTATGATACAAATATTGTGCAATATAGTCAATAAGAACTTGAAGAGTTAGGATTATTGCTTTCCATTCATAGAAGCTGCATATAATAGGACCACACATTCTACTACTTCTTATAATACGTTTGAAATTGTTTATGGTTTTAATTCATTAACACATTTGGATTTAATTCATTGACCTATTGATAAGAAAGGTAGCTTAGATGGAAAGAAAAATGCGGAGTTGGTAAGATCCCTCCATGAGAAGGTATGGTACCAGATTGAAAAAAAATGAGCATCATGCTTCTCAAGCAAATAAGGGACGAAAGCGCGTTATATTTTAATCAAGAGATTGGGTTTGGGTGCATATGAGAAATGAGCATTTTTCGGTTCAAAGGAAGCCAAAGTTGCAATCGAGAAGTGATGGGTCATTCTAAGTTCTTAAAAAGATCAATGACAATATCTATAAGTTGGATCTTCCAGGTGAGTATAACATTTCTACTACTTTCAATGTTTTTTATCTTTCCTTGTTTGATACAAGTGGAGATTCGAGGACAAATTCTTTTGAAAAGGGAGGGGAATGATGAGATCCAAGGTATGAGAGTTAGCAAGGGCAAGGATCCGTTGATCGTGGAGAAAGGATCGACGACGAGGTTATGGGCAAAGAAGGTCAAGGAAACTATGAGATTGCTTGTTCAAGTTATGGTAGACGAAATATCAATCACAACAAGTAAATGAACAAGTTTCATATTGGGCTTGGGATAAGAAACAAGATGGATCAACTTAGTCCAAGCAGCGGATGAGAAAGCTGAAAAGAGTAACTATGCGACCGCATGCCTCTACACCCGAGAATCAAAGTGGCACTTTTGGATGAACTATATGACAGTATGTCCATACACTATGCGACCGCATGCCTCTACACCCGAGAATCAAAGTGGCACTTTTGGATGAACTATGTGACAGTATGTCCATACACTATGTGGCAGCATAACACAATTCTGGGGCGAATTTTTCAATTTTTGGAAAGAATCTTAGTTTATTTAAAACTCTAGTTTTATGGTAATTGTTGATATTTTGAATATTAATTCCATTTTTAAGTAGGTTTTATGGGTTCCATATAAATATGACTCATTCCATTCATTGTAAAAACACACAATTTGAGAGATATTATTGCAAGACATAATGCTTTCTTCATGTTCATCCAATTAATTTCGGACTTATCAAGAATTAAATTTTTGTGGTGTTCAACAATTCAAGTAAGATTCATAAATTTTGTGATCATAGGGTCAAGATAATATTACAATTGTCTTGGTTCTTTGGTTCGATAATTTATTGGATCGAGCTTTCTTTAAACATTGATTCTTGGTTTTCTTGAGTTTGGTCTAATATATCGTGGGGTTCATAGTTTCAATTACTACGTGAATTCGTATCAATATGTCCATGTGTATTATCGAACGCAGTGGTTAAATGAATTATTTTTGCACTATAGACAAGGTATGTCCATTGTTAATCAGTATCTAGCCCACTTCGACGAGCTGTTGCACAATTGTTATATTTATTAAGCTCCCTACATCACAACGTCTAGGTTTTGAAGTGGTTTGAATCTTGAAATATTGCTCGATGATATTTCCCCATTACAGTCCATAGATGAAGCTTACCAGCTAGCCATCTTTTGGTACTTATCTTTTCAAATTCGTCAATTTTGTAAAAAACTAGGCATTCCACTCCGGTCACACTAGTCACTTCTTTAGTCTGGTTGTTTAGTCTCCCTCATGTGGAAAAAATAAGTCCGGTCTTGGACATAATTGATCATGACACAGTTGAGGAATTACCTATTGTGTTATCCCCTAAATTGATATCGATTACTCATTTGCATGACTTTCACGTTGATTTTGTTTTAGTGTTATCTGAACTTAGTGCTACTCCTAGTGTGGCCACGATGTTTTTCAAAGCAATTGTCGACTTACATACTCTTCCTATCGATATTTGGATGTTGCATATTAATTATCGACATATTGTGTTAGCTCTTCATTTTGTTGTCAATGTTCCTAAAATTTATATCAATTAAAAAGACAATTTTTTTCAATCATGAAATTTTTTGAACTGATTTTCGATATACATTATAGGCTAGATGGCTCTAATGATGATTATTATGTTTTATTGCATGCCTATTTGACACTAATCCTTAAACATGTTAAGAAAATAATTTTTGATCACTCGTTTAACGATAAACTACTTGAATGACCATCACACTTGAATGAAAGTAATATTTTTAACATACCAAAATAATTTTCTTATTGGTGCCCATCGAGCCTTGACATTGCAATCATTTGTTTCTACAGGCTAGTCTACAACCCTAGTCCCTTGTACTTCTCATTATGTGTAGTTTTTGAATATGAGTTGCATAAGTTCTTTTCTTTTTAGAATTCCTTTTCGATATTTTCTTAGAAGGGGAGATCGTCCCTCTTGGTCAAATCATATTCTTGGGATGACTTGAAAATTAAATTGTTGCCATGATCAATTTCGTTATTTTGCTCATGAGAAAGATCGCTTCTCTTGGTCTGAGTTCAATCATATGTTGTCAAGGGTTTAGTATCGATATCACATAAAAGATCGGCTTCCTTGAAGTAAGAAGTTGCAGTCTACCTCCCAGAGTTGAGTATTCTCAAACAGGGTGAACTGATGGAGATGGAAGTTATTTTGATTTTGTATTTGTTTCAATATATATAGAGCTTATTCATTGTAATATGGACCCTTGAATATATGGATAAATTTATTTTTTCTTTGCCCTTGTTTTTTCTCTTCTTTTATCTCTTTTCTTTTCTTTTTTTTTCGTTATCAATTTGTTATGTTCCTCCGTCATCAATATTTCAAATGTAGTTCAAATTTTAGTATACTAGTTATCAATGACTCCAAAGAAATCTGGGTACTGAAGTGTATAAGCTAGATCCCGCCGCGTCTCGGGGACGGGGATCAAGGTACGGTTTTGGCTGCAAGACCTTGTCTAATTTTCGAACTCAAACATGCCAAATACGAAGTTTAGGACAAGGAGAAAGGAATGCTGAAAGGCAAGTTCTCCTTAGACCCATTCCAACTTTAAAAATTTGCGAGTGAGCTATTGAATCATTTTTTATTTTTTTTCATATCGACCAAGTTGTACCTTATGCTGCCTCGCATAAAAAATATCCCATTTCATATCTGTGACTTTGTGGTGGGTTATTTTTGCCGTATCTATTGTTACAGTTGCCAGCCATCTGTGACTTTTATATCAAAATACTGGACCAGAAAGTGTCTCTGACTTTGGATAATTGGACACATGGGTACCCTGAATATGTCCAGTGTGAACTTGACAATAGGAATATAATTAAAGTTGTGTGTTTTACGAAAGAATATACAGAGCGATATGAATTATGTATTTCGTGAAATAATGCTATGAACTTATGAACATGCACTAATGTCATCTTTGCAGTAAATGAAATTTTTAGTTACGTTTGTTCTTAATTTTTCAAGAAAATCCTTATTGACTTCTTCATTTGTACACCCGGTAGTTCATCTATCTTTTAAATTGGAAATTTCCATTTTTTTTTTCCTTTTAAATTTTAAGCAGTAATTAGTTAATTTTTCTTTCTGCTACCAACGTGCAGTTCTTTCCACATTGATAATATATTGATCTTGGCTAATTCCATTTATTACCTCCATTGACTAAAAAATGTTACCATGGCCTTAATGCTTTTATCAGGTACTGCAATATGGTGTTTCCATTTGATTCTAGCGGTAACTATAACTTGTATTGAGTTCGTCTTTTGCTTTTATGCATAAAGTGCTGCAATGCTATGCTTCTATTTCTATGGGTGATGGCTGGAGGCAATCCTCCACCAAAGAAGTTCAAATCTTTAGTTTCTGTCCAATCCTGATGGAATTTCTGATCAAATAATTTAGTCGTGTTCTTAGTTGGGTAGGTTTTGCAAGTGAGCAATCGAAAATTTGTTAGACTGTTTTTCATTAAAAGTCTGTCTAAATAACAGCAAATCTGGTCAACTATCCTGTTGATCCATACTTGTATTCACAGAAACTTCGTATAAGGTGTGTGTAGTAGTAGTAGTTTTTGCCATTTTGATTTACGTATTTGTGGTTGAAACTCATTGTCTATAGAGTATGCCCTTGGGCCATGTCCTTCTCCATGCTAGATCATAGCGGAAAATACCACATAAGAGATTATTGATGGAGTGTAAGACAAGTACTTGGTCGTGGGTTCAATAGTTTAACATACTAGACGTGCACTTATGTAGTTTTGTGCCAAACATATCTGTGACACCCGACATTATTCTTCTACCATAGATGGTAAATTCATCGCAAAATCTACCTATCTAGTCACTCATTATAACCTCAAGCGATTACCGAAATATTTCATTGCTTCTCAAATTCGAAGTAACCTACTTCCAATATGATAAGATTTATGGCTAATGTAGAAGATTACTTGAAGACAAAGACAGGCAACGAATCAAATCATTCCTTAGTTGTTATGAAACAACCCCATCCATGTTTTAGATTTCAATTCGTTCGTCCATGTGGCGACTTGTTAAGAAATGGTTCTAGCCCCTCTGCCTCGAACAACTTGGTTTGGGACACAAATGGAACATTAATATAAGCCACGACTAGCTCAACGACAATGGCCCATAACCACTAACGAACTTCAACAAACTTTCAATCCCATCATCTTTTGAGATGTCACCTCGTGTCCTCGTCTTCACACATTAATGAAAATATCGCACCTATTAGGTATTCAATATTTCTTCTCGAAATGACCCAGAAATGGAGATGTCTGTTTCCACTTTTAAAGGGTCTTTTCATGTTATCCACTGAAAAGAGAAGCTTTATGTGGTCAAGAATGAAGAGATAAAGATTGAGATAACATAAAAAAAAGTAAGAATTTTTTCAAGATTGAATCTGCTAATGCTTAAATGAGCTTTTTGAAGGTTTGGACAATAGGATGAATGTGTCTCATGCATGTAAAATAATTATTGGAATTTTAATTAGTTTTGTAAAGATGTATTTAAGATTTGAAGTAATTTCCTATGTCTTTATGATTGTTTTCTAAAACATTTTAAGAAGCAATATGAGACTTGTAATCTAGTCTAGATAAAAGGGAAATTGACACAAAGAGTACCAAGTCTATGTTTAACTCTCATTTTTTAAAACTTATTTTCCTTAAAACTCAATTTCAACTATATATCCACTCAATAAAATAATTTTTGCGAGTGAATTCATAAATTTTCTTTACTTTTTAACCACACATCCTTAAAAAAAAAAAAAATCAATTTTCACAGAATATGTTGTGAAAAATCTCTACCAAACAAGAACAAATAATTGAGATTAATGCTTGTGACATTATTTTTCTTAGACGTGCATTTTTAGCTTCTCTTTTTGTTGTGCCCTCCTCTGCTCAAATGAATTGATACAATTTTGAATGCATTTTCACAACTTCACGGTGGGCTATCTCAATGTCAAGTAGTGGTAGTTGATAGATATTGAAATATTATTTTTCGATTTCTATTCAAAATGGAAGGGCTAGCTGGGGTTGTGGTGGCTATCTATAGTGTAAAAATAATATCTCAAGTATCTAATCCCAATTAGGAACATTTATTTTAATTTTCTTTATCATAACTAAATTGAAACCAAAAAAAAAATGTCACCTTAGCATTGATGATCAACCTCCAACCGTTTCAAACTCTTTTGTATGTACTCATTTTCAATCACATATTAATGCAATAAAATATTATGCATATAAACTTGGAATTTTTTTCTATTTTTTAACCACACATTCTCCTAAAAATCATTATTTAAAACTCTTTTTTTGAAATGTATGATTGTCAAACAGGTTTATCTTCCCATTAAAATTAAATCAAAACGTCAAAAATAAAAATTGAGCAATATACTAATTGAAGATGTTTCTATTTTCTAATTAATGACATGAATATTGTGAATTGAACATGATTTAAGAAGATAATGACAAACTTTGTTACTAGATCTCTTCTTTAATGATGTCTAATCTTAGTTTACCGAATCAAAGATTATAAGTTGGAAAAGAAATAGAAAGAAAATTATAAGTTGACCCTCGAAGCAAAGTCCGCAAACATGGATAGCAAATGGCGAAGTATAAAAGTAACATGAGGAGAGCAAAGATAGCAAGCTCGCCTGAAGACTGAGTACTATTTTCCATATCTAGGCTAGCTATATGCTAGAATTAGAAGGCACGTGGGCCAATGAGTAAAGCATGATTCTCAATTGAATCTATTAGTAGATAACCAATAAGGAACTGTCATCTATTATTATTCCAAAAAAAAAACTATCCCAAGACTTGAACGAAAATCTATAAATATCCCCTCATTTGAATAAGAAAGGTACGCAATTCAAATATTCCCCTCTCAAGTAGCTATTCATAATTAGGTGAGCAAGATTTGTTTACATATTTGTATCATCAACAAATTGGTGTCGTATGTGGTAAAGCTTAAACAAAATAAACCATGAAATTTTGTTATATTCAAAGAATCCTTAATGCCTGGTAAAAAATGAATCCACATGAGAAAATTCGAAAGGAAAATTATCACCAAGAATACAACAGCGATGAACTTTTGAATAGTGATGCTAATCCAAAACGATAACGAGAGAAAATGTCGGCGAAATCGCAAATTAATATTTCTCGTGCCCAACGCCATCGCTTGAAGAAGAAGGCATCTATTGTCAAAACAATCCAAGAAATGGCTGAAAGCCTAAAGATACTAACCGCGGAGAATGCGTCTTTATGTGAAAAAGCTGGAAATCCAAAAGATTGACTAGATAATTCCAAATAAAATGGAGAAAAACACTATGTTAGCTCCTTTCATGAGAAGAGCATCAATTTGCATGTATTGAGAATTGACGATAATATGATGGAAAAAATAGCAGTATGAGGATAAGTTCACGATAGGGAAGTCTATGGATAAATTAAGCTCGCGTGATTCAATTTTATCGTCAAAGAGATCGGAAAGCTAAAACTATGACAACACTTCTTATAGTACTCTTCCAGCAAAGGAGATATACCATTTTCCAAAGAAATTAATAAGGTTCCAATCCTAGACAATTCTTTCCGTCCTATAATGGAGAAGTACGGAAGAAAGGGAAATCCTATGTATCATATGTTTGAGTATATGGCATAGATAAAATTGAAAAAGGTAAGCCACACGTTGAAGTGCCAAGGCTTTCACTTAACACTGGATGGATCGGCTAGGATAGGTATAGCAAGATGCCGCTAGGATCAATAAGAAGTTGGCCACAATTGAAGCAAGCATTTCTAATAGCGTTAGCTGGAAGCAGAATGGTGCGGCAGGAAGAAGGCAACTCTCTTAAAAGCTATTTTGTACAATCTAGTGTTAAATTAGCCTGTAAGACTAAATCGGATCAAAAGGCCAGAGATGCCTTATGGAATGGTTTGTGGATGAATAATCACATATGGAGAGACATTCGTAATTGAAATCCTACTTTCTATTATCAGTTAGTAAACTTGATCTAGAGTAAAATTCAAACAGAGGACACTATTGCCAATCAAAAGAAGGGAAAACCTCTACACATTCTTTTAACTGCTAAAACAACAATGTTTGCATTTTGTGAAACTTAAGGATATGATCCATACAATATCCATAGCCCATGTAGTGGTGACAAGTGAAGGACATCCTTTTTCTAGGAGTCAAAAGATGAAATCCTACAAGATTCATCACGCCAAGGATCATAATACAAAAGAATGTTACGAAGTAGTAAGAATGATTAAGCTGCAAAATCAACATGGAGGTTCACAGGGAATGGCTAAAGGAAAAAGAACCTTACTCGTCCAGGGGACGAGGTCATGGAAAAAAACCATAAGAAAATGAACCAAAGCCAATACCATCAAATGCTTCCAGCTTTCTATCCCCAATAAAGGAGATCAACACCATAATCGGAGGCCCTTATATTGGTGGGGACATAATGAGTGAACAAAGAATATATGTCCGCGCCGTCAAAAGCCCATACAGGAAGTATTTTGGATTCGAAGTAATCCTAAACCTGCATCTCTTCCAATTACTTTTGATTGTAACGATGAACATGGAATCGTATATCTCCATTGTGATGCATTGGTAGTATGAGCTACAATAACTCATAACATCCTTAGCTGGATGATGGTAGATGATGGCAATTCCGTTAATATTCTATTTGGAAGTGCTTTTGACCAAATGCAGGTTGGTCACCCTTAGATACCAATGGTCAAACCTAAAAATGGATTTACTGGGATAGTTTGATCCATAGGGGACAAATTACATTGACAGTCGAGCTCGACAAAGAGCTTACTACATTTCAAGGACACATTGACTTCTTAGTCATGGATAGCAAATATGCTTATAATGGGATCTTCGGAATACCCACTTTGGAGTAATTGAAAGCAGTAACATCTATCCACCACTTGTATCTGAAATTTGAAACTCCCTAGGGAATAACATGTATCAAGGGAAGCCAAGTTATCGCGCGAGAATGTTTTTTCAGCGCTTTATAAAAATAGACCTAAAACCCTTAAAATGTAATACTATATTTATGGTGAAAAAGAATGAAAACATACTTAAAAACCTTTTCTAGAAAAGTAAGTGTCTGATGCTGTGAAGGATAGGTTGAAAAATCTGCCTGCCGGTAAAAGATAACTTTACAAATACTAAATGAAGCATGGGTCTTAAAACATATGCTAATATTAAACCTGAAATAAGGTTCATGGAAACAAGATAACTGAAGGCGAATTTCAATTTGCTAAAGAAATTTCAATTAAATGCGAAGTCTATCCCACCAAACAACTAAATGTCAGGTTTATCTAGCCAAAGAAATACGATGACTAATTCTTACCCCATATAAAATTATTGTCAAAAAAGGACGAGACCACGTATAAAAAAACTTAAATGTCATGACATGTTGTAATAATGTTCAAAGTGCTTATATAATGAAAAAGTCATGACAATGAAGAGGGTAGTAACTCGCATCCCCTAATATTGTTATGATGATTTAATAAAGTTTCATTTGAAAATTACGTTGTCGAAATATGAAATCAACACAAGAATGATAGATTATATTGTTGACATAAACTCATTATAAATACATCTATGCAAAGCATAAATAAAATATAGATGAGAATCACAANCATAAATAAAATATAGATGAGAATCACAACGCGAGCCCAAAAAAGATGGCCAAATGAACCAATTAGTACAACAAAAACACTGATATTTCAATAATAATTTTCAAAATCGGTATTTTCATACACATAGAAACGAAATTTTAGTAATAGGAAAAAGGCCAAACAAAAGGTAAACTATCTCTCTACATTGACAAACGGTGTTGGCTAACCTATAGATGTTACCCTCAAAGGGCACACTCGCGTTAGGGAAAGGAAGAGCATGAATAGAAGCATTGGTTGGCTTTTTAGGAGCGGCTTCACTTGGTGGAATAGCTGCATAATCTGCAAGCTGGATAGGTTCGACCGAAGTAGACATATTGTCAGAAACTCTGACAATTAATGGAATGTCTTCGAATAAACTTGAACTTGGAGTATGCATGCTCTCAACAACCTAGAGTTCACGTGCAATTTTTCTAGGGTTCATGCTGTCACAGCATGAGGCGGCCCCTCCTCGGCCATCAGCCCAGGCAATGGGGGGCACGGTGACATATATGTCTATGGTGCAGGTTCGGCCTCAACCTATCCCGGAAGTCAAGATTGAATTGAGGCAACCGAATGAGAATGAGAAGGAGTTATGGTTCCACTTTTCTAAAACAGAACTAGAGCTTTCGGCTTCGCCATTCCGTTTCTCCATCGTTTTGAAGTTCCTGAAGAAAAGACCTACACTGGATTAGATCCGTATTTTCATCAAATCTCGTTGGGGAATTAAATGTTTCTTTTCAGTCAGTACAATGCAACGGCCACGCAATGTATTTATTCGTTTTACTACTAAGGAGGATTTCAGTATTGCTTGTGCTTGTGAATCTTCAGACATAGATGGTACACCGTATCGGCTATTCATTTGGTCTCCGAATTTTGATGAGGATCAGGAATCTTCTCTGGTTCCAATTTGGGTATTTCTCCCTGGGTTACCTCCCCATTTTTATCATGAATCGATGTTACAAACTATCACAGGAGCGTTTGTCCGTTTCTTGAACAGGGATAACTTTACGGCATGTGCGTCGTGTACAGATGGGGCTCGTGTTTGTGTAGAGATTGACATCTCTAAACCCCCGATGAACTCCTTCTGGTTGGGTGTTCCTTACCATCCAGCGAGTAGGCATCAAGAAATTGTGTATGAAAAGTTCCCAAGGTACTGCTATAGATGTAGAGTACAGGGCCATCTGGAGGCGTCATGTAATAAAAAGGAGGCTAGAGGTGCCAAGCTTCCTGTACTGAACCCTACAGAACCTAAAAAAGTGTGGTGGAGAAAAGACGAGAGACGTGAAACGGTACCA
>CAIGRT010168427.1:0-26208 GCA_903798405.1 Fraxinus platypoda | reverse complement strand
TGAAAATGGTAATTTAAAAGTAGGATTGAGTGTAATTTCCTCCTTTAAATATGATTTTTTCCCTATGCCCAACTATAGGCCCAATAACATTATTTTCATTCCAAAGCCCATAATTGAGCCCAAACATATATTACCCCTCCCTTATGTAACTATGTTGTTGATAAGAAAGATATTGTAGCCTTTGCTTCATAAAACAATATTCTGCTCTTTGCTTCCCCTCTAAAACCTTTGCAAAAACACGCATAAATTATTTTCTGGGATTAAATTCGGTTCCCAGCTTCCATTTTTTTTTTTTTTTTTTTGGGTTAAATTTACAAGCTTTAGATAAACATTTAGAGATATACACATATTTGTATCTATACGTTAGTGTGAAGATGGCTGTTTTGAGTGCGGCTTCACTATGCACTCACAATGTTTTGTGGTGTCAACCGAAACCACGAAGACGATTCATTTCATGCTCTACTCCTTCGCCCTCTCCCTCCGTAAAGGGTAAACAATACAATACCTGCTAAACTGGACTAGACGGACCGGGCAGTGTTGTAAGAAAAAAAAAAAAAAAGCAAAAATATCGTTTATTGAGCTGTCCAGTATTGTCTAGTTCTTTTTTTTTTTTTTTTTTTCAATTGGGAATGTATTAACTTATTTGCTCATCACACATTTTTTAAGCAGTTAAATTGGAAACAAAAAATAATTAAGTCATAAAGTTTTGTTCTTGCACGTGTTGTTGTCTAGTTTACAAGAAAAGGAAGGTGAACTAATGAAGTTTTTTTAGCATTGAGTAGTTTCTGAGAGTGGTATTTAATGTTCTTATCCAATATTTTCCTACCCTTTTTCCATGAAATATTTTGTTTTTGCTATGCGGTGGCGCCTGTTATTTTCCCCTTTTTGATCTATTTTATAGCTTGATTCTTTAAATTATGTGGATTACATTCCTTCGGCTAGAATATATGGACATTCATTTGATTTTAGGCATTGATAGGCAACCAAGCACAATAAGTTTTTTAAGTAGTTTCCTATGAGGTAGTTTCTTGGTCAATAGTATACGAAATTAACTAATACCTGATTTATTCTCTTGTTGGACTTTTGAAAGTTGATTAATTTGTAAACTAGATAATAGATAATCGGTGCAGGTTCACGTGGCTCCAAAGTACCTCGTAGAAGGCCTGGAAGAATAGAAGGACCTGGAAAGAGCATGGAAGATTCAGTTAAACGCAAGATGGAGCAGTTTTATGAAGGGTCTGATGGCCCTCCGTTACGCATATTACCAATTGGTGGTCTAGGAGAAATCGGGATGAATTGCATGCTGGTAGGGAATTATGATCGTTACATTTTAATTGATGCTGGTGTGATGTTTCCAGAGTAAGTTATAATAAATTTGGCGTACTTGAATCTTTCAAATGTTTATTACAGCAGTTGTTTGGCATCAGCATCTGCTTTGTAAAGTTCTTTTATCTTTGTTTTGCTTCAGCACTGAAGAGTGTGTTGTTAATATAATGAAAATTGGTTTATGACAATAAATTCCCAAGCCTAATATAATCAGTTGTGTTAAAGACCCAAGACTGAAATCTTGGGTTGGAAGATGCACCGATTTATGCTTTTTCCTCCCATTCCAGTATATATAAATTTTGTTCATTTAGTTCCATTATTCTTGATTTATTTTTAACCCTTGGATTATATACTTCAGCTATGATGAGCTTGGCGTCCAGAAGATTATTCCTGATACGACATTTATCAAAAAATGGAGCCATAAAATTGAAGCTGTTGTTATCACCCATGGTCACGAAGACCACATTGGTGCATTGCCTTGGGTAAAGTTTCTATCTGTTTCTTGAAAATCTTTTTATTATATTGACATCTTAAATGTACAAATTCAGTGAGAAATTCTTTTATATGCTTTCTCTCTGTGAAGTCATTTCCTTGAAGAAAGTGAAGAGGTTTAAATGTGCTGTGGAAAGAAGTGTACATAGAGTTCTCTCTGTGCATTTATTATCTTTGCACTGATTTTTGCTTTCCCCCTTGGGCTTCAGTCTTCCCCTTTTATATTTAGTTTCTAAAGGCTTCTGTTATTTTGACACCATCCAATTAGTCAGTCATATGAGCAATCTGTTTAGAATAAAATCTATGTACTGCATAGTGAACAACTGAAACAAATTGGAATTGGGTCATGAAAAGCTTCTGTATTTGCCATTGTCTCTCTTAGCCCTTAAACCTTTTTTTTTTTCCTTTTAGATAAAGAATAAAAAAAAAAGAAAAATTGAGAATATAGTGATATGAAAAAATTCTTGTGGAGATTAGTTTTTAGCATTGTTGTTCCCATTTACTTCGAGCTACATCTCTTCTTTATGTAGCTTCCAGTTGGGAAGATTTTATAAATGGTTTAAGTTATAATATATTGAGTGGTGGATAAGTGGATAGTACTTATGGGTCCATTAGAATTATATACTCACTTGTTTGATGCCATTTAAACAGGTTATTCCGGCTCTGGATTCTCATACACCAATTTTTGCTTCATCCTTTACAATGGAGGTTTGTCATTATGGTTTGATTAGTTACTTGAATTTCTTGTTTCCATTTCACAATCTAAATTCTGTGCTGACATGATCAATACACTGAAGTGTAAGATTTCAGAGAAGTCCTACCTCTCACTCAATCATTACATTTGAAATCTGAATAAAGTAAATAGTTATTACCTGAGAAGACATGAAATTTTGGAAATGGAAACAATATTGGAAACACTCTAGAAAATTGTCTTATTGAGTAAACCCAGTTCTAGCCTCTTTTTTGAGGTGCAGGTCATACATAGTTTTTGTTAAATTCGAGATGTTCCTGACTATGCAAAAACTTTAACATGTTGCTGCCTGTTGAAATAGGTGGATAACCATTTCCTTTTTGTTTAAGCAGCTTATTAAGAAGCGATTAAAGGAGTTTGGGATCTTCTTCCCATCTAGACTTAAAGTATTTAAGACACGGAGAAAATTTGTTGCTGGGCCATTTGAAATTGAACCAATTGCGGTCACACATTCTATTCCTGATTGTTCTGGGCTGGTTTTCCGCTGTGCTGATGGTACTATTCTTCATACGGGGGACTGGAAGGTATTTTTTCATATATTTATTTCTTTTGCTTTTATGTGCTTTAGTTTCTTATTTATCTATGATCTTCACAAGTATTTTACCTTTGACAGATAGATGAGTCACCACTGGATGGGAGAACTTTTGACCGTGAGGCCCTAGAAGAACTCTCAAAAGAAGGTGTATCTCTGGTGAGCACTGAAATTTGCGTTGATTGATATCCCCATTCAATATCAGTTATCCTGTAATTCTTGATATAAATTTGGAATTATTCGTATATTTATACATGAAAATGGTGTTTGAACAGTCACCTTGCCCTATGACATGTTGACAGGAAAATTCCATCTCGGTGGAACATGGATGCAACTGGATCATGTCACTAATGATATGTTTGGCTGATATTTCCTGATAACCTTTACAAACATCAGCAACAAGTCTTGACTATTATAATGCCCATCATTCTATATTTCCAGTTTATGCAACTAAAGCTCCTTGTTTCTTGGCTGGCCAACTGTTGAGTCTAATAAGGTGGATACTGACATTAAGCATTAAATTTTCGATTAGTTGATTACCAAGGTTTGTGAAGAAAACATTATTAATCTTTGTACAGGATGAGCAAAATGGTCTAATTGTTCAAAATGAGTGTCAAAAGCAACTGAAGTTGTCTGATAAAAACTGAAATATGCATTCGAAATTAGAATGTTTGAACTTTGAATACTTATATGATGAAAGCATTTGAGGTGTTCACCTAGAACTGGTGTCTGACTTTAACATCGTACTTAGACTGACATAGCCTGGTAGCTGGAAGGGAATAAACAGGGGAATGAAGGGAAAAGGCTCAATATGTATTGCTAAATGTGATTATAACGTTGAGAACTATGCTGGAAGGGAATAAACAGGGAAAAGGCTCAATATGTATTGCTAAATGTGATTATGGTGTTGAGTACTATGTCACTTGCACTTGTCTTTCAAATGTTCCCAAGCTTGAAGATCATAAGTTGTTCTAGGTATAATAATTACCCGAGTGGAACAGTAATTGTTAACATAGTATTTGTCCAAGTTGTAATATATTGTGGTATCTATCCACTACTGAAATCTTCTTCAGAACACAAAATGCATTTCACTAATTACGATTTTGATTTTTAGATGATGAGTGATTCAACAAATATACTCTCACCAGGAAGGACAATTAGTGAGACAGTTGTTGCAGATTCATTGTTGAGGAATATTTCAGCTTGCAAAGGAAGAATTATTACTACTCAATTTGCATCAAATATTCATCGTCTTGGAAGTGTGAAAGCTGCAGCTGATCTGACTGGCAGAAAGTTGGTATGCTTTCCAGTTTGTGAATTTTAATGTCATCATTTAGTCAAATCTTCGTTTAGAAGAATCATCTCGAACTTCAAGAGACACATAACTTGATTGTCACTGTATTAGGTTTTCGTTGGTATGTCATTAAGGACATATTTAGATGCTGCATGGAAAGACGGAAAGGCACCAATTGATCCATCAACTCTGGTAATTACCACTCATCTTACTTAGTGAATTTCCATACCCAATTGGATTTGATTAGATTTCTATGTTATATTTAGTCTTATTATTTGCAATTTAGAGAGGGTGAGAGAAAAAAAGGTCAAGATCTTAGCTGTTGATTTAGGGTGTGTTTGATTGGCTTTATTTTCCATGAAAAATGTCATTTTTTCACCCAAATTTCTATTTTTGGGGTGTTTTATTGACATATTTTTTCCTGGAAAATATTTTCCAAAAGCTGATCAAGTGACCATATTTTCCTCCAAAACAAGGAAAACATTTTCTTTAGGGAGGGGTAGATTATTATTTTTCAGGCAGTTCACTCCCCCGTCTCTCATCAACCTACCAATAAAAGATGAGCAAGTATGATATTTTCTAGATTGAAAATTAAACCAATCAAACACATTTAATTAATTCCATGCAAGTTTCATGCTTGCAATCAAACACACCCTTAGTGTTTATCTACGTACAATTAGTGGTTCACCTGGCTTACACTAATTTTTTTGGAGAAGTGTCTTGAAGCATTTAATTTAATAAAAGTTTAAAAGTATTTATATTTGATGCGTGGGATATCAATATTATGCATAAAACTGGGAAGGCTTACTCAGCAGCATGGCTGCTTGAGCATGAGTCAAATTGCTGATGGCTGGGCTGTTCTCTAATGCAGATTTCTAAACATTTGTTTTTTTAACTTCTGTTTCATTATCATGGTAACATACATGGTTCGGTGTTCATGGCATTTGTGTGTCTACACCCTCTCCCTTTCTCATCTGACCTTTGAAAGAAAGTTGAGTGTTTGGATTGTGAATATACGCAGGCTGCTTCCTCCTCCATATCATGTAATTTAATGACATTAAATTACCTTTTCTACACACTTCCTTATATAGCTCTTGTATACAGGTGAAAGTGGAAGATATTGATGCCTACGCTCCAAAGGATTTGCTCATTGTCACCACTGGTTCTCAAGTAAGTTACCATCAAGCATTATATCATGTACTTTAATGACATTATATTACCTTCTCTGATGAATTTTTTTTACAACTGTGATTAGTTGATGAGACTATCGTGTGACTGTGTTTATGTCAGGCAGAACCACGTGCTGCATTGAATCTTGCATCCCATGGAAGTAGTCATTCTCTCAAGTTGAACAAAGAAGATGTGATTTTATATTCTGCAAAGGTAATGAGTCATGAGACTGGGTTTGTCTTCTACAAAACTCCTAAAAGGAAAATCCCCAGTACCACTAACAAATTTATGTTGTCCAACAGATCATGAAATAACAATTTATACATTACTTAAGTTTCAAAATCATTAGACCATATTCCGTGATAAGAATGAAACAAGCTGATGTGTAACGACCCGACCTCGTGTCGGAGCCGTTATCATATCATACGTACTGTTCGCTTTGGGAGAGCTTAGGCCCATCTTAAGTCTCCCATATGATGAAGGTCTTGAGTTCGAATCCTGGGGGACGCGTTAGAAAGTCGTGAGAGGTAGGATGGGCCTAGGCTCTCCCAAAGCGAACAGTACGTATGATATGATAACGGCTCCGGCGCGAAGTCGGGTCGTTACATGATGTGCTTTTTAGATGCCCCAACTTGTGCTGGCTTTACTTTGCAAAAATCAGGCTCGAGCAGTTTGAGTAGCTTTTTATGCTGAATAATCAATTTCAAGATATATTATGCCCATGTTTGGTTCAGCTAAAAAAAATAATTAAAATCAAGTCAAAGTCAACAATTAATTTTAAACCTACATTACATGGGGACCTTCAACTTTTCAACCACATACTCCATCAACTTTTATCAAAATTTACTAAAACTTTGATTTTTATCTAAACCAAACAGGGTTTGATATTTTTTGTATCTTATCCTCGTGATTAGAAATATATTTTAATTATTTTTGTACACACCGTATAGATCTAATGGAGAAGGCATTTTTTTTTTTTACAAAACTTATTAATTATTATAATGCTTCTCGAAATAACACGAAGATTTAGAAACATGCAAGTAGGATAGTTCAAAATATGTACCTTACTGATCAAGAACTAAAGCTGCATTGTCGCTGCTGAAGCTTGTGTCAGAAAATAAACCTCTGGCTTAGAAACTAGTTTAAAGACCATGCATGAAGATATAAACCAGAACACTACAGATTGGATAATGTGCAAATAATGTGAAATGACAATTTTGACCATGGTAAATACTTTTCGCATTTGTGCAATACATGCATGGTTGTGAAACTCAATCCAGATCTTACAATCCTATAATTCTACAATCCGAAAATGATAAAATGATCCGATCCTGTTGTAGGATCTTAAAATTGTAGAATCTTATGATTTCTTTGCTGGATTTGACGGTCCTACTGGTCTAATGAGTCTAACAGTCCTTCATTTTTTCATCATTATAAAGTTTTGTGAGCTATTCTTTAATGGATTAAGTATGTTGGATTACTATGGCACAAATCAAAACTTTAGTGAAAACAAAGCAAAATAAAATGGCAAAAATTAGAATCCCTAAAACGAAATCTGTTATCGTTCGGTCTTTACAGCTTAATGGGAAAATCGACGATGTTATTCAATTGTTCATCATATATATATATTTTTATCTCTTTTCTTTGATCACTTATAAAATATTTCATTTGCAATTTTGCTTTTCAATCTATATGCTTTGTATGTTTTTAAATTTATAGCTTGTTGAAATTCAGTCTTAGAAGTGGTTTGGTTTTTGAGCTCATAATGTTGTGATTTTCTGTTTCTTTATGGTTGTTAATAATTTGTACAAATATTCGTGATGATTGATGTTCATAAATTTGTGAAAAAATTAATTGTAGTTGAAATTTTTATTTTTGATAATAAACTGAAACGGAAGTATACTATAATTTGATTTTTGGTTAACACTTACTGAAGTTTTTATGTTAGTTTGATTTTTGGTTCAACACTTAATTTGTTATTAAAATACTATGCGTTTATCTATTAAGTATTTTTAATAATTAAAATTAATAAAATGTTACGATCCTTGATTCAATCCAATGATCTGATCTGCGAGACCCCTTCACTGATTGGATGCACAATTACAATGCTGACAACCTTGCATACACGTACATTCAAAAATAAAAACTTCTGTTTCTTGTATTTTATTTAACTTGAAAGTTATTTATTTCTTGAGTAAAGATGTATAGCACACATAATATGCAATTGAGATATTATCACACGGTAATAATCGTAAACTTCAATTAGTTGGACGCCTTATTTCTATATGTGCACATTTTTCCTACGAATAATTCACAAGGCGTAGTGCCACATTCAAATTCCTTTATATTCCTCCCCAATATAGTTAGTAATGGCCCCCAGAATTTTTTTTAATGTAACTACAGCAGATTTTTCCTAATATTTCAAACCTTTCTATTTACTTTGATTATTATTCATGATTTATATTCACTGCAGTTCACTTGATGGATATCATGGTTGCTTATAAACTCTACATTACAGGTGATCCCTGGCAATGAGACTAGAGTAATGAAAATGCTAAACCGTGTATCAGAAATTGGATCGACAATAGTCATGGGCAGGAATGAGCTGCTGCATGCGTCTGGTCATGCCTATCGTGATGAATTGGTAAGATGCTTCGAATATCTGTTTTCAGATATGCTGAACATTGGTTGTGTTACATGTATATAATTGTTTACATACATATGATGTGGTGAGATATGATTGGATCCGAATTTCTTCAACGAGATAAAAAAAATAAAAAATTCTCCACTCTATTTTTGACATCTCAGCTGTATGTAAACTATTATGTAATTTAATTTTGTACAAATAGCATTATTCGCTGAACATTAGGTCTTTTTGTATTTCAATGCTGTGAGCATATTGTGTAAAGCATAGATTATTCTCCTTCCCTGTTGCATGTTGCTTGGCACTGTATATTCTGATATCATTTTGTGTGTGATGCGTTTCTTACTTTGTCATTCCACAACATAATATCTATATTTTTATGATTTCATATGATCTGTTTTTGAAGGAAGAAGTGCTAAGGATTGTTAAACCGCAACACTTTCTACCCATCCATGGAGAACTTGTATTCCTTAAAGAGCATGAGTTGCTTGGAAAATCAACTGGCATTCATCATACTGCAGTAAGTAATTTGTTTCAGTTAAAGATATTTGAAGAAAGAATATTGTTGTCTTAGTAGCACTCATTAAATTGTAATTGTAATTGCACTTTGGTTATAACCAATTTTATTTCTATTTGGTCAATTCATGATGGGTCATCATGTGATTAAGACATCCAAATCCTATTATCTAACTGCACAAAGCTGAGACCAAATCTGTTTTTTATGCTAGTCTTATTTACGAGCCTACCTCAATTAACATCCACTTCCTAGAAGTGGGGTGAGGGGTCAAGGGCCAAATGTGGGAGAGGGGGCATTTATTGGGCTGGCAGATAATCTACAATGGACTAGTTTGCACTATATGTACCTTTAACCATAAAATAGAAGAAGAGTTGAGAGAAAGCATCTGTTTGCCCATGTGGAATGCCTTGATATCTTAATTTTAAATGTCAATCTATTACATCTTGTGTCATACACTATTTTAATTATCTCTTCAGGTTATAAAAAATGGGGAGATGCTAGGAGTCTCACATTTGAGGAACAGAAGGGTTCTATCAAATGGTTTCATTTCCCTGGGGAAAGAAAATTTGCAGGTTACTCTAAAATTCGCTCTTGTGCACACACAGAAATGGCTGTATGTGAACTTACACTCCCATAGCTGTTAATTATCTGAAAAGATTTTTGCTAATATAGTCTGAATGCTGCAGCTGATGTACAGTGATGGCGACAAGGCATTTGGAACGGCTAGTGAACTATGTGTTGATGAGAGGATGAGAATTGCATCTGATGGTATTATAGTGATCAGGTAAGTAATTTATTACACCTGAAAATCCTATTTTCTTAACTGTGCCTGCATTTAACAGTCTCACATCTATTGTGCAGTATGGAAATTTTACGCCCTCAAGCTATAAATGGTTTGGTTGAAACGGCTTTAAAAGGAAAAATAAGAATTACCACACGATGCTTATGGCTTGACAAAGGAAAACTTTTGGATGCACTTCATAAAGCTGCGCATGCTGCACTATCAAGCTGTCCTGTAAATTGCCCTCTGACCCACGTGGAAAGAACCGTGTCCGAAGTTTTGAGAAAGATAGTGAGAAAGTACAGTAGCAAAAGACCTGAAGTTATAGCTATTGCTATTGAAAATGCAGCCGCTGTTCTTGCTGATGAGATTAATGGAAAACTATCAAGAAAGTCGCCTGTTGGATTTGGAATTCCAGCATTGAGAAAAGCAGTTGATGGACATCAAAAGAACAGACAACTGACTAGAACACTAGAGGAAGATGGCAATTGCCTAGCACTTGCAAGAAGTACCACAGAACAGGAATCACGAGGTTATGTTCAACTCTTGCTAAAATCTCCGTCAATTCTTTTCAATTTCCAAAATTGTGTAATATAGATAGGCCCACTTAGTAGAATAGATTCAGGGAGTTTAATCGATAGTCTGTGCATGTATCTAAAAGCAGGTGTGGCCGGAAAGAAGGCACGAAATATGGTTTTTAACTGTTGTAACCTTAACCTTGCTGGTTGCATATATCTGCTAGCTGTATCAGAAAGATAGGAACAGGATGTACTTTTAGCTTACACGGTAGGATAATGCTTAATGTTCTCTTTTCGGCCATTCCTTTGGGGGTAAAGTGAAATATAACAAAATAGTGACTTCCCTATCATCAACAATTTTGACATTGCATTACTTTACTCTCGAGATTAATCAGGAGTGTAGAGATCTCAGTGTACTATTATTATTGTTATTGGTATTTAAGATCATTATCTCAATCAATATATTCTGTGTATGATAAAGTGATTGTTGTAATATAAATCATATTTATTCTAGTGCCTTTATAAAGTTTTTAGGCATAGTAAACTAGATTCCACGATGTCAGTATGTTACTAATTTATTGAAACTGTTCTTCATACTTTCTTCTTTGTGCAGTTCACGACGTTGATGATGAGAGACTTCTAGATGAGGAAGAAACCTCTTCAAGTTCTGAACCAGAAAAATCTTCCAACAGTGACGATTCCGATGATTTTTGGAAGTCGTTTGTAGTACCACCGGTGGTCAATCAATCAGAAGGTGAAAGCGATTTACTTCCAGCGCAGGAGCAAAAAGAAGAGGCCAAAACGGAAAGCAGTGAACTTGATTCCAGCATGCCAAAATCTAGATTAAAACCCAAGGCTGCAAAACGGAACGAATGGAAACCTGAAGAGGTTAAGAAGCTAATTGAATTGCGTGGGGAACTCAACAGAAGATTCCAAGTTCCCAGGGGACGGATGGCCCTCTGGGAAGAAATATCTTCAAATCTGTTATCTGATGGAATTACTAGAAGTGCCGGACAATGCAAATTTTTGTGGACATCTCTAGTCCAGAAATACAAGGTTCGTTTCCTTATCTCTAGCTTAGAAGTGACGACACAATCATTCTCTTTGTCATATTCATCCATGTACTCATTAGGGGCTTTATCTGCCAAATTAAGCTCATTATTCTTCTCAATGATTATATAGTTATGTCATATATGCGTGTGTATACTAGCAAGTCAATTAACATATTCGTACACACTTTGAATATGTTATGTAGCATTCTCGACAGTGTTTTAGTTGTTACAGATTTGACCTTTCCGATTATGTTAAATAAGACTGTCCATATTAAGGTGAACATCCTTATTTGTTCTACCAACCATTGTAATGCATATTGGCAGAGGGCTCGTCTTGATTACATTATCCTTCTTTCACGTTGCAGATTGTGTGTATTTTTCTTTACTTTCCGTGGTTCACAAAGTTAATGAATAAAGCCCCGGATTCTAAATGGCCGAAGCAGCCTGCACTTGCTTTTAAAGTAGAACTGCCGGAATAAGTATTGTCCAGGCTGGCCTCGGTTTACGTTTACGTGTCATATTCCTTAGTAACATGCTTTTTTTGAAATCATGTTTGCTACATCAAATTTCTTCATTTGATGATTTATAACTCTGGCAGCTATTTTTGTTTTGAACAGGAATGTACGAATGATATGGAAAGTCGGAAGACCTGGCCATATTTTGATGCTGTGGACAAGATTTTATCGGATTTGGAGATGACAGCACCCAAATGATCTGAAGTATAGTTCACAGACAATCTTCGAGGGGCAGAGAATCAAAAGAGAGTCGAGGAATATTACAGCAAACCTCGTGGAGCAGTGAAATAGGGAGACGACTATGGGAAAATTGAAAGAGGTTCAGTACTCTCCAGTTCTGAGGATTTAATGTCAGAAGATCAACAAAAACCATTCAGAATATGATCTTAAGGACATTTCTGTGACCTGGGTAATGTAATACAGAAAAGATGTGCGAGAGGGAATCAATTTTGTAACAATTTTGTAACGATGCATATTATGTTTACTGTTAAATGAGTAAATACATTGTAATGAATTTCATCATCTTTGATTTAGTTGTCAACGGTAAAAAATGTTCTTCGAAGATTTAAGGAAAAAACTGGATTTCGGATAATATTTCAACATTATCATGATTCGAGTGATTTGGACCTAAATTGTCATGATTTGCACGGACAATTTTACGTCCGGGAGTATAAAATTGTCCCATTGAAGTATATCTCGTTTGGTAAATTGGACTAGACACTAGTTGATTCTATTAAAAAGTGAAAAATTTGTCGTGTACAGTGATGTTCAATATGCATCTAATGGTCTAAACACGTCCTCAAGGCAGGATGGAGAACAAAAGTTACATCAACCACTTTAAAAAGTTGTACCAGTACTTTCCTTTTACAACGGAATTCTTTAGTACAAAATTTTTGTATAGGTCCCTATATAGTAACAAATATAAATTAATTAATATGAAGATCATGAAATACTCAAAAAGTAAACGAATAAAATGCACAAAATAAATCGACAATACGATACAAAGTTGGGACACAGAAAATTCTCAGCCATTCGGTGTAATGCTTCTCTCTTCTGTTTGAAAGATAACCAGTAGCACAAAAGATCAGTTCTATACTAGAAGCTTATTGTATTTTGCCTGTCTCGAGGTGCAACGCATTGCCACAAGGACCGATACGAGGGAATATTTGCAGCATCAACACCCAGGGATGCAAGGTTGCGTGCGTACTCCTGAAAATCATGCACATTTGAGAGAATATGCCAAGAATATACAACTGATGATAAAAGTGACATCTGCCCGAATAAAAACTCGACCAATGTTGAAATTGTCGAGTGTTTATAAACGATTTAAATTCTAAATAGATAGATATCAATGGTAGATAAGTGAGCAGCGCTTATGGATTCCATGAAATGTGAATAGAATGGGATTTAACTGATCATAAACATCAGCCGAACACATGCTTAATGCAGCTTTGAGTCTCATAGAATGGATGAACAATAAGTGATTAGTAAGTTAGGGTCATACGAAATGTTTGGATAAAAAGTATGATTGACCAATTTAAATTATAATATAAGCTTTGCCAAACATGCCCTTTAGTTTAAGATCCTTTAAGAAATATTTGGTACATAGTAATCCACTAATGATAAAAATGCTATCTGGCGAATCAATACTCTCGACCAATGTTGAAATGGTAAAGATACGAAATCTAGTTTAAGATCCTTTTAAGAAATGTTTAGTAGGGAGGATTGGAAAACACTAGATATTATTAACAAAGCAAAAAAGTGATAAAATCTTGTTTACCATATTGTCCAAACTTTGAACTTTGAATGATTCTTACCTGAATATCAAGAAATAACTGCATGCACATCTTGTCAGTATCAGACACAGTATGGTCTGTTACCTCTGTGCTCGCTCCAGCTCGCTTTTGTGCACCTAAACGTATTTTCTGAAGAGAAGACTCTGTCTTTCTTGCCTGTAATAATAATAAGTGCCAGTTGGCAATGCCGTAAGAGAAAGATAGCAGGAAGTTAATTTCTCATGAAAAACAACAAAAAGCCAAAACCAGCTTTTCGGCAAAAACTGCCTAGTGGCTATCCAACTGCTGAGGGAGTAAAGCAGTGAACATGTTTTGGCTAAGCTTAAAAAGTTGACTTATCAAGTAAATTAATACGTTTCAAAATAAACATTGTTTATTAGTCAAGGATGGGAAAAAGTTCGCCACTAGTTATGAGAGAAACGTAAGTTACATTCAAAGTAACTTATGTAAAGTTCCAAGAAAATTAAGTTACCCAAACACGTGAAAACAAAAGTTACTTAAAAATAGCTTTTATTTTTTCTAATCTTAGCCAGACATGCACTAGTCATTCAGTTCATCTCATAGATGAGATTTTGGCACAAATCCATTCCAGAGTCCAGGAAGGGTTCTAGAAATTTATTTATGGTGCGTGTCAAGGACAATAGGGATGCTTGGGAAGAAAGAGGAAGAGAGAGGTGTCTTCCTAAAAATTCAGACAATATGCTCAGGAATCTACATACCACACTAACGAGCTCAGCAGCTAATTCATAATATCTGCGAGTAATCTCACTAGTAGCACTCTGCAAGAGTTCATTTCGGAGGTTGCCTGTTAAATACATGGCAACTCGCTCTCCATCAAGAAAAGCCTGCAGAAAGTAAGACGTTTTAGATGGAAAAAACTATGATTCAGAAAAAGTTGATTATTGTAAAGCCAGTAAGAGAGAGGCATACACTTCAAAAGGTGGGGAAAATATGCATTATTCCAATAACAAGCAATCCCTGACGGGTTGAGTATATCACAAAGCATTTAAAAGGTTCAGGAAACCAAAACAATTCTGATGCATTTTATTTTCAGTTTAATAAGAATATGCATAGACTTTCTTGCGATATATGAATGCGCATACTAAACTAGATTCTGATCCTACTGAGTTTCATTATCGGGCGATCTTAGCAGATATACCTACCCCTCACCCCCAACACCAAGGTGTTAGTGTGGTATGTGCCACCTATTCTTTAGCAGCTCTATCAACAATAGATGGTTTATGCTCTTAAATTTATGGAGTATTGTGGAAGGTTCCATTCAGTACATTATTTTTAACTCAACGTTCTGTACTCATGAGGCACACATCATCCACATCTATGTCATAACTACACAAATGTTGGCTCTTACCACAGGTACGAATACATGAGAATTAGCTGCTCAAGCATCTATCATTTGATGCTTAAAATGAAAACGTGGTATGGGTACTTGCGCAATAATTATAGCATTAGCAGCAACAGCAAGAGGACTTGCTACAACTACAAGATTAACATTTTCTCCTTCCATATAGGCCCCCACCTTACTAGTTTCATATCATACAAGTGGAATTTTATGTCACAATTATTGGGGCTAATTTTTATTTTCTAGGGAGAAGTTATTTTTTCACATGAAAGCATATAAATTATTTTGACACCAGAGTTGAAATACGTGTAATATATCCACTCAAGATGTTAAATGTATAAAAAGATAATCTGACATAAGCATGTTGTCATTTATCTTATAGCAAAATGACTGTATAAGAGGAAGGAAATCTATGTTCAATAGGAAAATATTCTGGAGGTGAAGACATTAAGTACCTTTAAAGGACGCAATACCCCTGATACATATGGTGAATGCCTAACAGGAAGAGGTCTCTGACCCACCCTATACGTTGCAGTTATTCCCTTCAACTGTCGCAAGTCCTACAAAAAATTTTGCACATGGCATGCCCCAAGTAAATTATAGTCCATGGTTAAACTGAACATAGAGCATGTTTGGCTAAGCTTAAAAGGTGCCAAACTGCGAATAAAGTCCAAGGAAGCTTATTAGTGTAAGAAATTGGAAAAGGATGTTTTACCTCCACCGATTTTTCAACCAATGTTTCTTTTATTGTATTCATTACAAGAGGCAGAAGAACTTTCAGGGAATTTCCGCCCCGCAAAATACTCTGCCTTACAAGATCAAGCACTTCAGGGGAACACAACTTGAGAAGCTCAAGCACATGCCCTAGGTAACCGCCACAAATTTCCTCCACCAGACAATTTAGATCATGAATTATCTGTAAAAGAACTGTTATTAATAAATATAGCACAATCAACTTTTTTCACAAATTGCACAAGGCATGAAATTAACAGTGAATTGCAAGTTACAACATGCCATATTCGTGTATCTGTAATTCAGGAGATCAGGAGAGGGGAAACTGGGCAAAAAACTTTCAAGATTTGAATCGAAAATTATGTTCAGAGAGAGAAAATCACTTGGTACAACTGGCAAAAAATTGGCAGCAAACTGGTAAAAATAGAATTAACTAACAGTCCAATATATTTATCATTGGACCTAATACAAGGAGAGAAAAAAAAAGGCCTTTCATACTCGCAAAAAAATCAGCATGTTGAAAATGACCATATCACGGAGCCACAAGTCATGTGCAATTTATGACTATTTGACAATCCAGTGTCCACTGAACAAAAAGATACAAATAACACCAAGTAAACCATATCAACATAACTCAAACCAGCAGTTTCCACTAATGGGTAGTGAAGGCCACAAGTAAATATCATAAAAACTTCTAGTGTCTGTCTTTAGGATTGTGGGTGAATACAACAATGTACAATATTTGAGGATGAAAGTCGAGACTTAAAACATATCTCAAGTAAAAATATAAAATGATGAGTTCCAATTCGTCAAGTAGGGAAAATGAAAGTATAAAATCATGGAGCTGGGTCAGGGGTACCCATGGGGGGAAGAGCATGAACTAGATGCAAAATCCAGCCACCTCTAGTAACTCCAAGCATAATAGGAGTTTCTCACCCTCACCCCTTCACTTTACGCTTTTTTTTTTCAAACTCTTTAAAAACCTAGCTTCTCCATCCACCTGCATCAGCTATAGATGAATGATAAGAAGTTGCATAAGCTAAATTCTCTTTCTCCACCAAATCTGATTTCCTTCAAGTATTTTCTCACAACCCTCCCCCCTCCCTCCCTCCAGGGAGTAAGGAGATCTCCCTTGCCTTCATTTCCACTTTCATGATCTATCTTTATGTTTCATATTTTACGTTCAACAATGATTATTTCACATGTCATGTTAATGCATATAACATTTTCAAGAGACTCTTTAAACATAAAATTATCTTTATTTTAAAGAGACGATCCTTAAAATTATGCTCCAAAAGACTCTTCAAATTGACATTTTAAAATAGAGTGAGTACTCTCCAAATTTGGAGAGCCAAACCCACTCTTTAAAATTAAATGCATTCGAAATATTTCAATTTTCAATGGAGGAAAATAATATAATATAGAGGGAAGCCAGTGAAAATAAAAGATATGGAAAAATAATAAATATTTTTTGGGAGTAATAAAATAAAATTTTAAAAATAAAGAACATGTTGGAGCATTTAAATTTATAGACGTTTTCTAAAATGTTAAATATGTTCTTTAAAAATAGAGTCTCTTGGAGATGCTCTTATGGTGTCTTCCAAGAGTGGCATATGAACAATTGCATGATTGTATCACTGAAATGAACCTACATCTCTCTGATTGGAAAATATAAATCTATTAAGCCAAACAAGCGTGGATCATTTTTCAGTCACTTGCCAATTATTGATTTTTTTAAGATCTTTCTCTTCATAAAAAATATTTAGGGTGTGTTTGAGCCACATTTTTTGGAATAATGTATTCCGGAATAGTAGATTAATGGAGAATTTGTGGTTGAAAAGAATGAAAAGTTATTAATGTGATGGAAAATATTATTTTATTTAAAAATGTGTGGTTGAAAGCCCCTATTTAGGGCTCCATTTTATTCAAAATGCATTTTCTCTCTCTTCTTTTCAATCACGCATTCTCCAATAAAATAATATTACACATAAATCTAAAACTTTTTCTTCCTTTTTAACCACACATTCTCAAAAATCACTATTTCAAACATTTTCCCCAAATTTTGATTTTAATGGAGCCCAAACGAGGGCTTAATTAATATAAATTAATAGTCACTATCTGAGACAATTCTTAGATAAACATGAAGATAATCCTCAAATAGTAAGGAATGGCATTATAATAGTCTAAAGAGGGGAAGTGGACAGGATAAGAACTGACAATTCATTTTGCACAGACAAATCATACAGATGGTCTGAATAAATGAGATACATACATAAAGAAAATCTTCTGGGCTAGCAGAAATAGCCCACTCAGATCCAGATTTGGAACCTGCATTACCAGCTTTGCGAGCATCCATTCCAACTGATAACCAGTTTGAGAATCTGTAATGATAATACAGTTCAATATTCTAATATATCCATACGTCCATTATTAAGTCAAATCATCAAACAGATTTATATTTCTAAACCCCGCTAACAATGAAAGTAAACTAACCGTGAAAGAAGTTGCAAAAACAGGCGTAAAAACTTGTCAGCGCAAGAAAGGACAAAAACATCATCTCTCCAGCATGATCTCAAGCAATCCAAAAGAGAGATACTTTGCTTCAATACTAAGTTTAAAGAATGTCCCTGATCTGAGGACAAGTTTTGAGAGGGCTGAAGTGCAGTAACTGCAAGTGCAGATTCCAGCGTCCCAGCAATTTCCTGAAATCTAAGGCAATTAATTCATGTAAGTAGTTCTATCTTTAAGTTTATCTCGTTAATACTTCATCACCTTCCTAAGATTGGAGAGGCCTAGCAGACTTAACTTATGTTTGGTATCAATTCTTATTTTCAACAGTAAATCAATTCTCATTTTCAACCACACATTCTTCAATAAAATAATATTTTCTATCACATCAATAATCTTATCTTCTTTTTCAACCACACATTTCCCATCATATCACTATTCAAAATCAATTCTTCCCCCAAAAAATCNTATTCAAAATCAATTCTTCCCCCAAAAAATCCATACCAAACACACTTTTAGTTATAGACTTGTATATCAGATCATGGTGAGTACCTCAATGTGAAATAGACCCCAGTATTCCATTGCTTTATAAATTCCATATAGACTGCTTCTTCCCGAAATTTAGCAATTGCAGATCTAGAGGGGCAGTGACCTAGCATGAAAATGTAGAGTGTAAGACAGATGTAAATGAGAAAATAATTAACGAGCCAACCATTAATGTGAATGTAGAACGTGCTGAAGGTTCCTCCACAACCTTCTAAGTAAGCCAAGAAATTTAGGCTTGATTTGTAATTTTTTAGGAACTCTGTGGGTCTTCCAGGAGAGAAAGCCCCAGGTTTTCCTTTCTGGATTGCTGATAGAACCTCTCTGAGAATAGAATTGGCTAGAAAGCTGAATACATGTAGACCCGAATTTTCTGCACATAATTTTAAATACAAGAACAATAAGCAATCATAGAGAAATGTCAAAGTCCAGCTAAACTAGTTATTCAAAGAAATAAAAAATTGATTAGCTGTCAAGAAATTTGCAAGGCATAGAAGTTTTTAGAAAATTTGGTTTAAAATGTATATTCAATAGACCTGTGAATTCCAATAATGTATGCATGATTCTGTTCAATCTGTTGGTGCGGCTTTCAGGGTTGTGTGCAGATGCAAACGACTAAATGAAGACTTCATGTTCATATGCAGGCTGGGGGTTGTTAAACATATTTAGGCATACAACAACAGGGTTTTGCTTTTCTATTAATTTTAACAGATCCGTGATAGAAAAGATAACTTATTCTTGTGTGGTCTCATACACAGTGCAAAGGTCCTGTTAATGTAAAAGGGAAGAATTCTTGCTACTTTTCTAAATTCCACCTTATAGCATCATCAATTTGCTTATTCATTTATTTTTCCTATTTTTTCTGTTTTCTTGCAGAAGAAATTGCTTGTCTGTGCTCTTATGCACATTGTTGACAACGTGACAGTAGCGCCCTGAACTAACAATGACATATTAATCCACTAATAAAGATAAAATGAAATTTCAAGTTTATTAATTCTGCTTCAAGGAAACAGGAGGATAATATAATTGCAATATTCCTTATTAACACAGAATAGAATAACACAAGATGGTAACAAGCATACCTGTAAAAGATATTTCCAATAAAAAATTACAATCATCATCAATGTATTGCTTGATTCTTTCATAGTCTTGGTCAAGTTCGTCTGCAGATTCCCCACCAACTGCACTGGATGAGCCGTGAGGGATAACCTTCTGTACAAATGGTGCCACCACTTTTAAGCGAAAAATATCTTCAGCACTCTTGGTATTATCAATAGCAGCATATGCACGTAGGCAATTGTATATTGCATTTGCATCTTTGTGCTCAAGTCCATCTACAAAACAGTGTCCCAAACTTGTATCCAACAACACGCCAGCATTCTGTATCCTCTTCACCATATTCTCAATGAAGGGCATATTCTGTACTGCCATCATACAAAAAGAATGTGGTTGAGTACTGTAAATTCCACTGACTGTGTATAACATATGGAATAGAGGGAGTCACACCAAAAAGAATTGCAGGATGAGCAAAATATCAAACCACATAATTAGCTCTTAGATCAGACGTCATAACTCTACTATTGAGCCTACCCATGTATAAAGGAGCAGGAAATGAAGAGTAAGGAAAATCAAATCTATTATGGAGGAAATTTTGCATACATTTTGTTTAAACTTAATTTGTGTCATAAATATTACCTTAAACTGTTTCACGTATTTACAGTTCTTTAAATAATATGTGTATGCCATAGATTTATAGGTCGTAATCCATGAGTAAAGAGTCAGGCATTCAAAGTTTCATGTGCTGTCATAATAGGAATTCTATGAGCATCTAAACATCAATGTCGTAGTTCTAATAATAACAAAAACTAAGACTTATCCTTATAATTTAGTAGTTGGCTGCATGAATCCCGTTTGACCACTTTGTTCATTCAATCGTTGCATCTCTTGAAAGATCCACTGCAACCATATCATTCGCAACCACAACATGTCATATTAGTTTTGGTCTAACTCTCCCTAAGTGTAAACAGATTGCGTACTCGTATCCAATACATATCCAAACTTGAATACGCATGGACACGTTCTAACACGTACTGAATGTGTTATTTAATTATTTTATATTTTTTAAACTTTGTATATGTATCAGACACGTAAAGAACAATTTAATTGGTTTTAAACTCTTTTGAAGCTCATTATTATTTACAATAGATGATAATTTTTTTATTTTTTTTACTTAGTAGATAACTATGAGTGAAATGTTTTAAAAATCACTAAACTTATACATTAGTCACGGACTACTCACTGAATTATGAAATACTTCAACTTGCTCACTGAACTTCCATCACTTCTTACAATCTGTTAAATATTTTGCTGATGTGGAGGATGATAATCTTGTGTGGCGACTAATGGCGTGCCACGTCAACCGAAATATCCAACTCACATTTTAACTTAGTTAAAAAAAAAACCCCAAAAACCAAATATGAAACCTTGTGTTTCAAGGAATGGGAAACGATTTTCAAATGGGCAAACACGTTTTTACAATAAAATAAAAAGAATAAATAAAAAACCTTAAAACATAAAACGCACAAAACTAAACCCGACATCAGAAACCCAAATTCAATTCCAAACCACCAATTTGCCCCAAAGGCAAAATCGCCTAAGTCGCTATAGTTAGCCATGAGATCCGCATACCATGTAACGGGTTCTGAGCTTTATATCAGCAAATTTCATATCCCTTTAAATTTTTCAGTCATCCTTTTTAAGGCAAAAAATTGAGTTTCATCAGTTTTTTTTCCTATATATTAATTTAGGTAGCATGAATCTAGATAATATATTGGTGAAATGGGAAGAAAAGTGAATGCCAATTAGAGCATAAAAAGCACCCAAAAAAACTTACAATTGTGAACAAACTGTAGAAAAGCTACAAATACTATTTCTTCTCTGGCAAAATCGTCAACTTGCATTAATAGTTGTGTCACTGGTCGTGGCTGGAGAGTTGGTGGTGGTTCCGTGAATCCGTGCATCACGCTTTTTATCCCATTCATGAATCCTCAAGCGCAGCTCCACCGTTGCAATCAAGAAATATACAGCCTGAACTAGAGCTAGAATTTTAACTTCTTGTTTAACCTTAAATATTTCATCAGCCCTTTGCATAACTTCCACCAAACCGTCCTCCTTCAGATCCAGAGCCGCCTTGACTTGGCCATCCTCCACCGCCTCGTCCTCCCTCAATGATTTGAGAGAAATTGGTGGTTTGGAATTGAAATTGGGTTTCTGATGCCGGGGTTTAGTTTTGTGTGTTTTATGTTTTAAGTTTTTTTTTTTTATTTATAAAAACATGTTTGCCCATTTGAAAATTGTATCCCACTCCTTGAAACACATGGTTTCAATTTTTTTTAAGTTTAAAATAATTTAAAATGTGAGTTGGACATTTCGATTGACATGGCACACCATTAATCACCAAACAAGATTACCGTCTTTCACGTTAGTAAAATATTTAACAAATTTTAAGGATTGGTGGATGGAGTACAAACGGAGATAAGTTCAGTGAGCAAGTTGAAGCATTTCATAGTTCAGTGAATAGTCTGTGACCAATGAATAAGTTCATTGGTTTTCGAAATATTTCACTCAGATGACTATTGTTATTATCAATAACTTGTTGAAAATAAATAACATTTTTTGGCATTATAAGCACTTACTCTTTTGTGCATTCCATGAAAAATTGATTTTCATTCTTAGTAATCTACGTCTTTTATTAAGACAATCAAATCTTTATTCAAAAGGTGAATCCAAAATGTGGGATATTGTTTGAAACTCATTTGATACTCTTGAAAGTGTTAGGCTGCTTAAGATAGTTAATCTATCATTAGATGAGTCAGAATTGAAGAGTGATTTTTAATGATAATGAAGAAGTCGGGATAAGGATTAAAATAAAATGCTATATAGACACACACATACATGTCCCACCCAACAACCAAAGTAGTGTCCTCAATTGTACCACATCCACTTCTTTGTGTATAATGTAATGCTATACGGCGATTTTAACATCCTTATTTTCACCCAATAATGAGTTCTATGTCGTTTAAAACCTAACATCGAATACAAGAAAGCACAGCATATCAAATAAATGTTTTGTAGAAATTACCTTTTAATTTAGAAATCATTCTATCATACAGAATTTGAGTAACATTTCTCCCTTTCATGCACACATGTTAATTCGACATGTGCACATTACATCCTCCTCAAGTCCAGATTCTTTGGTAATAACGGACCTAAGTACCTAAAACTATCACTTTTTGGAACAATACAATCTTTTACAGTGACTTCACTACCATCCTTATTCCTATTATAATTTGTATCTTACTTCTACTTAACCTAAAATCTGACTCCAAAGTTGTAACTCATCTTGGCCTCATCTACCAAAATTACGTCATGAACAAATGACATGCACCAAATAGACTTATCTAGGATATGCTTATGAGCTCATCCATGACTAGAATGAAAAGACAAGGACTTGAGGCAAAATCTTGATGCAAGCTTACAGAGATATTAAACCCTTGTTTGACATCCATTTTTTTCTCATTCTCATTCTCATTTTTTTTCTCTTTCTTCATTTCAACCACACATTCTATCGATAAAATAATATTACACATAAACCCAAAAATTCTCCTTACTTTTTAACCACAAATTCTTCCATAAATTACTATTCCAAATCAAATTCTTCCATAAAATAGGTGTCAAACAAGGGCTAAATGATAATCAGACCAGTATGAAGCAAAGACATTATAAATATTCTTATTTTACATGTCCCCATTACAGTGATCGTGAATAACTCAAAAGTTGGAAAAACTATCAAAATTGTCAACAGTAATAAAAGTCACATATATTAGAGTCAAATATATATATATCAAAAAGAAAGTCCAAACATATGAACAAGCAATACGTTGCAGAACAAAAATCCACAAAAACTAATAGAAGAAATACATCAAAAGAAGAGAAAAATAAAGATCTGTTATACAAGGATGGAGGGAAAAAGACCTTTGCGTGAGCAATATAGAACTTCAGCCGATTCATTTCACTTGCAATTCTTTCCAGAAGCATACTTTGAGTCTCTCTAAGGTTTGTTCCATTGTCAGCATCTTGAAATGAGATACCGTTGCTTAATTGACCCTTTTCTATAGAATTAACATTGCCGCTGGCCCAATCAGCCGGCACACTAGGAAGCTCCTTTATCAATTTTTCAACCTACATAGATATCAAATTTCAGTACATATTAAAAAAATTTAAAATAAAGCAGCTAGAAGCCCAAACAGAGTGTGGAATGTGTATCTTCTTTAACTACCATCTATTTTTCTTCCCTTTTCTTCTGCATTCTTGCATCCCAAACCCGACAAAACCGCCCATAAGGTTCTGACCAATGAGTCCCAACTAAGATGACCCTATCTAAAGAAGCATAAACAAGCAACAACTAAACATACAAAAAAGAAAATAAAAATCAAGAAAGCCCTTAATCAAAGTACCAGGTTTTGACAACGAAGACTAATTCTTACTTCCACAGCTATGTAGAACATGATTGAATTGACCATAGTCCACAGATTGAGCGGTAGCATTTCTATAAAATTCGGTGTAAGTTACACCCAGCGAAAAATAGTTTAGCTTCAAGTGATTGAGTTAAGTATATGGTATATTTTTCCGTCAAGAGAAATTGGCCCTGTGTGAAATTTCTCTTCGTATTTGTACTCAAATGCAACATTAAGTAATCAAAGAACTCTGGCTCGAACCGGCTATTCAATGATGTGTTTTAAACCATACACCGACAACAATATCTAGACTTTTCCAATTAGAATTGTGTGTGATTTACCCTATACCTTGCAAGAATAAACTGAATCATTTCATTCTTTAATTTATATTCTTCTTTCTCCTTTTCATCATTTTCCATCCTCTTAAAACTAAATCTAACCACTCTAACCCACTCCTAACCTGCATCAATTCAACCTTGGAAGTTGGAAACTTACAATTTCCACTCACAAAACTGCTATCTTTCTCGACATGTGCTTATATTCACACACACACACACACACAAGGCAAGACATCTGTATTCTGCCTGCTGGATAAAAGACCATTAATGGCAGGATGCCAGTATTTGTATCATCCACCAAACATAGAGATGCTCTGTCTCCATAGTTGGCCGTAAGTACATGCTCCATGATTCCTAATAGTAGAGAATTGCTACGACAGTGAAACTATTCATAAACAGAATCCACAGACAATCAATTCCTCAAAGTTCAGTTACAATCACCACAATTAACTTTAAGCATAAAAAATAAAAATAGAAGACATTGACCTCTATAAATACTAAATATATTACATTCGGATATTGTATCTTACTCCAGCATTACTGATATAAACAGCAAAAAAAAATTATTTCAGTGAATTTTACCTTGGAAACGACATGAAATGTATCCAGCAACAACTCCAAAACCTCCCGGGCCTCATTGGCTTCAGCGCGCTGCTTAAGCCGGCTCTGGAGAGCCATTAACGACCCGTCAACCGCATTTCGGAATGCAAGAATCTTCTCCTTGATCTCGAGCAACGGCGCCCTCATTCGAACCACTGCCGCATCCACGTCAACAAGCTTAGTACTAAGACTAACAAAATCCGCATAATCTCGATTAATCAACTCAACAAGTTCGTGCTTTAGAGCACTCAAATGTGACCGGAGCTCCGACCGGAGAGTGTCGAACGGCACAAAGGTGCGGAGATCAGATATGTAGGACTCCGGATCGAATTCCGGATCCAGGAACTTGGTCGGGTTCAGCCATAACGGGTGGGCGTCCTCTTTCGGGTCCCCGAATAGATCCGTGGCGGATTTTGGCAGTGGAGAGTGGAGATCCGTCGCCATTGGAGAATTTTGATTTGGGTTTTTTTTACAATAATGAAATGAAAAGAGGATCTGATGGATACTTATGAATACGGGAGGTTATAACGTACAATTTAAGATTTCTAAGTTTATGTTTAATTTTTGATTTTTGTGTTAGAAGTGAGTTAATTGTCCGAGATCTTAAATTTAAATGAGGGCACAGTTGCTCCACATCAAGGTTTTACGAGGAAAACACACAATAAATTTGAATTTTTTAAATAATAAAAATAGTATAAAATTTTACAAAAGTAGGTTAAAATTAAATTAAATTATTGTGTAATTGAGTAATCATTTATCGTAGAATTTATAATTCGAACTCATTTGCTCACTTTATTACTTTTACACAACCCCTGTGATTGCGGTCAGAGGCCGACCCAATGAAAGGCCCCATTTAGAAATATAAGTGAGCAGCCCACTTATCTAAAAAAAAAAAAATTTGAAAATTACAAAAACTTGGGTATGTTCTCTTTTTTGTTTTCGGGTCATTTTTAGTTTTCAGTTTTCAAAAACACTGAAAACACGTTTACTTACCTATTTTCATAAACGAATTTTCAAAAACGAGTTTAAAATTTACAAAGAAAACGAAAAACACCAAAAAAAGTCGTTTCACCTGTTTTCAGTTAAAATCAAGCAAAAACTTCATTTTTTTCATTTTTGAAAATAATTTTTCAAAATGACAAAAAGAATGCGTTTTCAATCATTTCAAAATGCACTCAAAACACAAAACTCAAAACTGAAACACGAAGATAACAGCCCCTAAG